>KZ505800.1:598445-644201 GCA_002844005.1 Limosa lapponica baueri | reverse complement strand
GAAGCACTTTGGTGTTAGCTCAAGTACCATACTTTTTTCCCTTCCCCTCCCTGATTTATACATAATCATTGTTTCATTCAGTTAAAATGGAAACATTATGATATTAACCCACTATGACTGGCTTAAGGGAGATGGACTTGCAGACATGGGAAGAAATTTATTTATGAAGTGCTTTGAAACTCCTAAACTATTACTGAAGTAATCTTTCCAATCTTATTACCTCGTTCAAGTATAAGCCAAGTTTACAGGTGCCAGTAATGTGATGACAAATCTATTTTTCAGTGATTAAAGGCAATCTAAAAGGATAACAGAGCATATCAACATCACAGCCACCATAAATAACGTCAGAGCTACCTGTATGACCTTGACACACCTGAATAGGGAGTCTTTACTGATTTCTCAGTTAAACAGCTGCATAGTTTTCATCTGAACAAACCTACGATTGCTACTCTAAGTTAGAACTTTTTAGAAAATACCAGAAAAAAACAAAACAAAACGAAACAAAATAAAATTACTTTTGTTTTGGAAAATGCTCCCATTAGATGCCTCCCAGTTAAATGGACTATGTTTTGCGAGTGATGTCTACCACGCTTACTGACCCTAATGATGCTGTCACTTTCAGAATCGCTAGTGTTTGCAGATATAAATATCACAAAATTCGTATTTCAACTACAAAATATCAAGTTTGGCAGACTCACAAGGATACAATAAATCTTGTGACCAAAGTCTCAAAACCCTTGAGCCTACATCTAATGTCTCCAAGAAATCCTTGACGCCCCACAAGAGAGAAGACGCAGCCCCTCCGGAGGTCCATGCAATCTCCTTTCGGCTAAGGACATTTTGAAGCTCCTTAGCCATTTACTTAAATTCTTGGTGCAGGGTCTCCATCTCCTGATTAATTTTGTATCACTCCTTTTTTGAATCAGGGCCATAGGGAGGAATCAGAGCACTTGGTGCATGACAGTCGATGTTCTTGTCATCTCACTGTGCCTCGCTGGGCTTTTACTGCTATGCATTATTCTTCTAAGATTGTGATCAGCAGTATTAGAAGGCAACACATAATGTATTCAAAACACAGCAAGCTGAAAGTGGAATCACTTCTGTACACAGTAGTATAAAGCCATTAAAATGTTTTTAATAGTGCTGTGGCTCATTTTTAAAGGAAAAAAACCCCTTTTTTACAACACTCACTGGATTATAAATTCATGCTTTTCATATGAGAAGAGGACATTCTGTGATCCTTGACTAAAAAGACAGTTCATTGGGGAGTAATGCTTGCCAAGTTAACTAAAGAGGAGCCCGAATTCTCATCAATTCAAACAGGAAACAGGAGAGGAAGAGTGTTTTGTTTTTCTGTACGTCTTCTCAAGATAAATTCTTTAACTCCGAATTTAGAAGTTTGGAACTAAGCCTGGTTGAAACAATTGAATGATTTACTATTGTTTAAAAATACATACTACAACTCTGGAGTATACTATAAAAGTACTTCTGTGGTTATTTTATTCCTTAACTTTTTTTTCTTCTTTTTCTTTTTTTTAGAGAGCAATTCTTCCTCTAATCTCCTGTCACCAAAAGGACAAGAACAATTCATGTTCACTTAACATTAAGTGGCCAAACACTTCTTGACTTTGTCTGGAATATATTTCATTATATGGTATTTCAAAAGAGTGGGATTAAAAAAAATAGATGGTGTTATTACTGTATGTACATAAACTGATTGCCAAGTAAATGAGGAGTATATCACAAGAAAGGCATTACTTGGAAATGCCATCAGTCTTCCTCTGTTTTCAATTAAATATATTCCAGGCCAATTCCCATGGCACAGTTTTCAGTGGAGGAGGGAGGGAGATGTACTCTCTGTATTAGTGAAGGCCAAAATATGATCCTTATGAGTCCCTTCCAACTTGAGATATTCTATGATTTGAGGGAATTGTGATATTGACTTGAGGAGCCCTGCATGAGCAATATGGCAGCTAAGGTGGGTGTGGACAGGTCTATGTCTGTGGACCTATCTCACAACTCTGTCACCCAGCCCAAAGAACAGATGTGAAGCTGCTCCAGCATTTGCCTTGAATGCCTTTTCCTGCCCGAGGTAATGTCTTCTTTTGTGAGAGGTCTCACTGTGCTCCATTCCTGTCTGCCGGTGATGAAAGAGCTGGCTGGCAAATTGAATGCTATCATACTTGGGCTCATGGTTCCTGGAAGGGCTTTTTTTCTGGTGACGCATTCTCTTTCCACACTCCAGCTCGCTGTACGGGAGCTCCTCAGTGTTTATGAATCATCCAGACAACCACGTCTGGAAGAAATGCAAGCACAATGTTACAAGACTTCACTATTTGCCAGCTTGTCGCATCACCATAGAAAGAACTGGGTGGAAATCGGTTTCTGGTGAAGCTTCTTTATCTGCCAGAGGCATATTTTGAGCAGCATCCAGTACTCTTTGGATTCAGTGCACATCCAGCAACACATGAGCACATCAGTCTTCTGTTCCTCAGTTTGCAAAGAGCTGGGTTCTACACTGATTTCAACCACCCGCCAAAAGCCAGAGAAAGGCCACACAAGCTTGCTAGACTTGAGTGAAAAGAGGTTAAATGGCATGGCATTCATCTCTCAGGTAAAAAAGTTTATGAACTGCTGGAAACTTTGTTCTACGCACAGAAGTGAAGATTCCTTCTACCATGAGCTGGTTGACATAAAAGATGAGTTTTCTTCCAAATGAAGATCCAAAGCTGTCTGTAGGGAGACAGCAAATCAGCACCACCTTCAAACAGAAGAACTTGCTTGTCATGAACAACCAGCATGCAGTTGGCATCATAGTCCATTTCATGACTTCAGACCTCCATTAAGTCCAGAGAGGTTAAACAGTCCTTCCACAGCACTTGAAAAGACAAGGAACTGAACAAATTCCTTAACACATTCTTTCAATGTTGCTGAAGTTAAAGTTGTCAGAACAAGAAACATATTAGTTTGGTGGCTGTTTGGAAAACTTTAAAATGGAAAAAAAAAAACTAAGAAAAATGCTTTATTTTTTAGTGAAATAAAAAAAAAAGTGAGCATTGTGTATTGCATTTTCTTAACTTTTGAGGACAGTTCCAAAAAGGTCACTTGGGATTAATACAAAACACTGTTTTGGTGTTCAGTGTGTAGCAGCCTTGTGTAAGCAGAGGGGCTGGACCAGACAACCTCCGGAGGTCCCTTCCAACCTTAACCATCCTGTCACTCTGTGAAACGGTCAAGTGAAAAATCAAAACTTATCCCAAGTATTTCCTTCTCTTCCTCCAAATTAATTTACCTAATTTGATCTTTGAATTCCTGAGTCCCTCTGGTGTAACATAAGGCATCAAGTATAAGATTCAAACAGAAAACTTTCAAAACCAAGGAAATAACACTTCCTCTCCCATTCCTGAGATGTAGCTATTCTTCAGTTTCAAGTATTCTCTCCACCCCTAGAAGCCGCATCTGCCTTAAATCAACTGCTTCATGGGTGGTGGAACTTTTTAGTTGGTTTTGGTTTTATTCTTTTAGAAGTAAGAGGATACAGTATCAAAGGAAATAGGCGTTGAAGATTTTCATTTTGCAGTCCTTTTTCCAATTTGAGAAAAAATTAAAACCCCAACAAAGAAATGAACACTGCCTAAATGTGCTATGGCGATACTAAGAAAGAAATACCACACAGATAGATTTTTTTTCCCCTTTCTTGCCACAGGTGAACATTTGTTATGCAGTTTCCATTAGAGAAATTTGTACAAAATGATTTTTTTCATTTATTCCCTTACTCAGAGACCCTCTTTTTCCAGCCGATTACTTACAACGCTACTTACTGACTTCCCCCTATTAAAAATGTGCACAACAAGACAGAGTGGGTAGATGGAACAAGTGATATTAGTAGGAGAAATTGTTTTTATTTTAAAGAGCTTTTACTTAGTCATTAAACTGGAAATCCTTTTAAAGACTGTAGCATGATAGGGCTTTTTCTCTCTCGTTTGTCTACTTCTCATTCACAGTCTTTCACATGACTCTCAATAACGCACTTTCAATCTGTACTTTATTGCTACTATCTCCCATGACACCTTGAGAAGAAACAGGCTCAGAGATTTTTTTTGATAGAATAAACAGAAGTGAACTCCACTGAACGTCACCCTCAGGGTAACAGGGAAACAATCTTGAACATGAAGAAAGCACTTCCAAAACAAGTCATGAAAATATAGCTATGGATTTCTTTAAAGGGATCTCACTGGAAGAAGCCAGTAAATGCAACAACTTTTTGGCAATATATGAAACCATACTGTAACTCAAACCTGATTTTCAAGGTAGCTTGTATTTTTCCTTCCAATACATCATATGCTATGGCCCTATGCAGAGAAACCCCCCCTCACACACACTTTTGGACAACATATGTTCTAAAAGTCATCGACTGTTTCTATAATCTTCTTGCAGCTTTTCTCTTTTTAGCTGCTTGAAGCTATGCCAATCTAAGATCAACCAAAGAGATTTAGAGAGAAAAAAAAAGTTATGGACTGAATTATTTTAAATAGGATGAAATCTTCTCCATTCAGTATACAGAATACACTAGTAGCTTAAAGATACTACAAGGTAAATGTCTCATTTGCATTTTTATTGTATTGATTACTATTATTGTTGATGGTTTGAAATCAGAAAAAACCCAGAACAGAGACTCATAGCAAAGTTAAGTAAGGATGATATGTTTCTATACTGTTCATGATTTTGGCACTGGCATGATAAGAAAGTCTGTTTTCATTTTTGAATGACAATGACAAAAATTATCACTCCACTGTTTGAGCACTAAAGCTTCTTATTTTATGCTTGGAAATTCAAAAAATCTTTTGTAACTTGTCTGTCACCACAAGCCTAGTGAAACTTTGCTTCCTAGGCTGACAGGTTATCACTACTGTGAGGCTATTTTACTCCATGAATTCCATCTGCTGGTAAACTTGTTACCTATGAAAAGAGATCGACTGTGCAGAAAACTCAGAAGCTGAAAGCTCCTTTGAATTGACAACTTCACTCTTCCTTTGACATCTTCCTTGCTTAACATACATACAGGAACAAAAGCAGTGAAAAAGCCCGATGTTGTAAAGTTGTAATGCATCCTTTGCTTCAAAAATGCAACATATTTCAGAGGCCTGTGTCCTAAATTACCAATGCAGTAAGAGATGTTTGGCTCCCAACTGCCACCACAACTCACTCTTATTGGCACTGAAACAAATGCAGCAAATCAGATAAAACCATACTGTAAGTCAAAGCTGGTATAATACACCCCTACCTATTGCTGAAATTTTCTGTTGTCACACTTTGGAATATTCCTGCAAAAGACTAAAAAAATATCTGGATACACTGAAAGAAATTCTTACAATTCAGCTTGGTAAAATTTTACAATATTCCTGGTTTCAAGGATAAATAGGAAGCTTGACATACATTCACATATGGCATTTTTTTGAAGGGTAGATGGAAAGGAGGAGTGGAAGAAGGAAAGGAAACTAGACTCTTCCACTGGGACAGTAGAAGAGCCTTCACTATCCCTGTGAAGAGCTGCCTAAATTCTGAAGCTGAGGTTGTAGCAGCTAGCAGGAGTTCACAAAAGGAAGAGCTTGATATGTGAATTATATACCAATTCACAAAGTACTGGGCAAGATCCAGGGTTGCAATAGTGCCAGTTGCTTTCAACCATTTCTTATAATGTCATACTGTTACCAGTTAACAGTAGGTCACAGAAGAGTCAGTTCTTGTGAAATGCTGCTTTAACAGTGTTTTGCAGTAGAAAGGGCTCATGAACCATGAAGTGAAACAGATATGGGAGTAGTGAGTAATGCCGTGTAAGTATGGTCCAGACAAAGTTGTACACCAGCAAAACCTACCTGCCCTAAATGAATGAAAAAACGTATTTTAAATGGCATTTGTTGGGTAAGATCTGAAGTTACATGTGCAGTCAAAAAAGATACAGTACTCAGGTTAGAACAAATGAACAAAAACTCTATCACGTGGCAAAATGCTGGAGTGAGAACAAGATGCCAAACCAAATTCTTTACAAACACTCTGGACACTTGCTAACATTCAAAATTTTGGTATGTTTTAACTAAACATTTTTTTGATTCATGTCAAAGACATGACTAAAAGCTTGCCAGGGCTCACTGCAGGGCTCCTTCACTTTCCATTAGCAGTTTTTTGAAGCACATGACATAGTGGTTTATAAGAGAAAAATGTCAATGTACAAAATTTAAAATTAAGCCAGGCAGAAATAAAGCACAAAGTTTTGTTTTAAAAAAACCAAACCCTTAACCAGTCCAAATTCTATCCAGTTAGTTCTATGTCTACATAATTACCTCTGCAAGATTAAGCTATCTAGTGGATAAGAAAGAAAATACAATTGACCTGGGAGAACTAATTTAAGACCAACAGTTAAATGAACTTTGTTAAAAATGGACTTTTGAAGTTCCTGATGGAAGATGAAATAAAAGTCTAGTAAGGTGTCCCTGACATCATAAGAATATTTTTTTGATGCTTAAAGAAACATTGAAATGAGTGTTCCTGGCAGTGTTCAGGTCATTAAGTAGTGAAAATGTTGAAGAAATTAGGATCATATAATAAAAGTTTAATGAAAAGTGTTAACTCAGACTTCTTATTATCGGCACACTACCTGAAGTGAATTTGAAAACATACCTTTTGGTGCTTCTTCCATGCCAACTGAAATATGTTCCAACACTTGTGTCTTGCTCTGGCAAGACCTAACTCCTGAAAAGAAGAAACAGTTGCTTTTCTACTCCTTTCTCCTTCATCATTTTTTGGATGAAGAACCTCTACCTCCTCCCAACATAAATGGAAGCAAACTAGGTATAAACATTTAAAAAGATATAAAGGTTTATTAAATGAATCCAGATTTGACAGGTATTACATAAATTAAACAGCAATAAAATTTTACTAGGGTTTATGTACAAATCACAGTGATTTTCATTGTGCAATGAGGGCTGACTTTGTAACTTTGAACAGTACTTATACATTTGAGCTACAACAAGCAACCAGCAACATACAATGTTAGTCCAAGTTAACCTCGCAAGGCTAGCAGTTCAAACTGAGTATGCGGTACACAAACGCCTGCTACCACTACCACTACTTACTACACAACAGAGTATTTATAAAGCAGTCAAGGTTTGCCATAGAAAAGTGCAAAACATGGAAAGTCTGTACACAGTACAGTACAAAAAGGAATCATGCTACAGTCATTGAAAGCTGAAAAATAATTCTATAGCATAGGAAGCACTGCATCACAACTCTTCTGAATGGCAAGCAGGTGGGCTGAGGAACAGCCATATCTTAATTGCTTTCAAAACTGCAAAATCCCTGTTCATCCATTTAAACATAGTTTAGTACCTATATTTGATCCATTAACAATGACTTTCTACAGTGGAAGATCACATTAGTTAAAGCTCAGTAGCACACATATTCATTGATCAAGCTAATTTACAGGAAAATCTACAGCATGTTCTCCATTGAAATCATGAAGCATTTATATCATTTGGTTACAAGGCAATTGAGTTTACAATGCACGTTTATCACTTAAAACCTCAAATTGGGCAATTAAAAATATATATATAAAAAACTCAAAAATAAAGGCTGTTTTTCAATGTTTAACATTCTTGTTCACCAAAGCAGAATACCAAAGGCCTATGGGCTCTTGCAAGAAAACAGTCCTTATGCAAGTCTATATGCCAAAAAAACATGTAAACTGAAGCAACCATAATAAAATGAACTTCAGAGAATACCATACTTGAATAGAAAATAAGAAAGTGTTCTAGTCTGCTTAAAAAACCATAAATCCAGAGTTCTTAGTGCAGTGTGTACCCAGGGACTTCTGTGTGAGCACTCAGACAGAACTATGTTAGTGGGCCATGAAGCACCAACAAAGACTTAAAATAAAATAGACTCACTTGTGCAAATAAATAAAATGGGCAGGTAATAACAGCTCATTAAGTTCAAGACTGCAGAGAAAATAACTGATCACTTAAAATAACGCTTCAAAATATTTTGGTTTTTATTTAGTTAAGGATTTTAAATTAAAAAAAAAAATTGAAAGCAGTTTTGTACTAGAAAGCATATTGACGAGGTCAGTAGTTAAGCATATGTACACATGGCTCTGGAAAAAATGTAAAAATCAATGGATTAGCATTATTAATAAGATTGCATTTGTTTCTTCAGTCTCTATCATAATGAGTGTCAGTGCATCCACTGCCAGCAATGGATAAGACAATGGATAAGAGTCATAAAAAGAAAATCCACTATCTCCTGTTGTTCAAGCATTCAGAACTTCTAACCACCAATGTGGTATATTAGTCAAATTCAACTTAATTTCCTCAGCTTTGAAGACTTAAACATGGTGCAGTTTTTAAATTTGAAAAAAAAAATAAAAAAAAATCTATTTAGCACACTTGCTTGTTGCAGTATGTACATTTTAAAATAAAAAACTGGTTTTGGAGTACGCTGATTCCATAAAATACTGTAAGCTTACACATTAAAAAGCCCTGTGAACTATGTTTGCTCCCCTTAAAGTAATTTGTGTTTTATGTGCTTCAGTTTTGGAATAACTAATTACACAGATACAAATACAGTGGACCAGATTATTTTTTTCAACAGAACAAGGTATTTTTACCAGGTTAAAATGATAATTTTAAATGGATTTTCCTGTATTTCATTATACATTCCTACAGAGTATTTACTGAGTGGCAGCTGGGGCCATTTACTTGTTGTACTTGCATAACAGCAAGAAAACTTTGTGATATTCCAGAATTACTACTTGGAGGTATCCTGATTTTGTTACACATGGTGCATTTTTGCAAAGAGTTATGCAATCTCTTACAGTTAGACTTGCTTTATGAAGAAATAGATCTAATACCCTAGAAATCTCAAGTTCACAACAGCACTTCTGTACTGTGTAGAGGCTAAACTAAAATGGAGGTCAGTTTTCCACAAGAAGACTCCAGCTGCAGATCTGTCATAAAATTTAAACACAGTAATTTCATTAGCACTTAGTAGAATGCCCACTTCATAAGCATTCAGGATTCAGTTCAGGAAAATGAATGACATTTCTTACGGCATTTCTGATCAAAAATGTGGAGAGCAGCTTGTGGGAGAAAGTGCCTATGCTCTACTTGAACAGTTTTATGTAGAACCATCAGTCATAGTAGTGGAGCTCCACTGAGTTGATGTGCTTTCAAAAAAAATTTTTTGGTCTAAATTTCGTAATTTAACGAAATGTTATCGAAAACCACAACATCTGAAAGAATGTAGTTACTTTTTGAAATCAAAGCACTTCAAAATCAATTCCCCTATATTAACACAAGTATCACAATATGTAACATGAAAAAACCCCAAAAAGAGATCCTGACTTGCATACAATCTATCTTCATGTTTATGTGTACTCATATATATAGATACATACATATGCACATACTGATATGTGGTGCTACTAAAAATAAAGCGGTATCGCAAATACTTCCTAAATACAGTGTACTCAAGCTGCTAGAAAGATGTTAGTACAGGATGAAAAAAAGAGACTCCTTACATCTAAGATTTGAACTCTGTACCTGTGGAATTCCTGGCAGCAGAGACTTTAGGACATTTCCAAGAGCAGGAGCAGATAAAAGAGCTCTAATATATATTCAGTCTTCCCTCTGATATTCTGAAGCACCAAGCATTCAACAACAACTATTTCAATAACGAAAAAAGTCTGTTATGGCTTGTGCTCTACATTTGGGGAAGACAAAAAGCTTGAGAGAGAACAACTCCTGTAAGAGCCAGTTAGAGCCCTTTTATCAGTATGCACTGAATTGCATGTTTACGGACAGTCTTCACGTGAGGAAACTCATTTCAGACAGTGTATAATCACTCAATATCCTAGTCTGTAAAGAGACATCACTGTAACAGAACTTCATAAATTAGCCATTAAGATGCACCTTAACAACAAAACATGCCCTTGTCTTTCTGCTTTCAAGTACTATGGTTGCAAGTGTGAGGCATTGGACATTTTAGGTAGAAATCTTTTTTAAAACTTAATTATTTTTGTTTTTTACAAAGAATTATAAAATGTATATAAGATGATGAAAAACTCATTTATCCTTTTTAAGATTTTTATTCCTAGAGAACTTCTTGAAAAACATTATTTGAAAAATAAAAATCATAGACTCTGCAAAGTACAAAAATTTACATCTTTGCACAGTTCCTGTGCTTTGTTGTATTGTATTCATTATATACATATATACTAATTTGTGCTTTTAAATACACAAGTTTAGTATAAACTTATAAAATTAAGTCTATGAGTTAACTATGCAAAAAGGATCTGGGAATAGCAGGAAACTTAACTAAACCATAAGTTAAAAAAAAAAATAAATCCTAAAATATACCATTTTAGTGAGTCTACTTCAGAGTAGACTATCAATATTACAATCTACTAATGTCAAATGTCTACAGCAAAAAAATCATTACCTCCAACTCTTTAGATATTTATTATATACTAATATGGATATCTGAATGCAGTATCATTCTTATCCACAAAGAAAGTCTTCATTTTTGTATGAACTCCATTTTTCTTCAGACTTGCTCTTAGCACTTCAATTTCCTTCCAGTTTCTAAGACAAAAAATGATGAAAAAAAGAACACAAAATACAATGTGGAGCATGTGAATTGAATGACAAGTATCAACCTATCACAGTTTTAAAACAGAATCAATCTGACAATCTTATTCCTCTTATTATAGTCTTCATTCTTAATATAAAAATCTTGCAATTACATTTCCTTATCTGTCAAATCAATCTAGACATATGCTTTTAACATACTATTTTAAGTTTTAAGGATGGAAGGACTTAAATATCCATACACAAATAACTTTTCAGCACTGTAGAACACCGAAGCCTGTGAGATAAATTACCTTTGTCATTCCAGAAGTCTGTTTTACAATATATATTATTTCAACAGCTTACTTTATACTGTCTATTACTGTGATTCATGTTGGTTTTACAAGCTGTAAACAAGTATTAATCACTGTTATGAATCAGAAGATGTAATTTTTGCATGTGGCTCTCACTCACAGAGCTGCTATGTTTTGAAGAGGGCTACTGGCATTTGGTCATACCTCATCCAGTGTAGATATTGCATTCAGAAGTTCTTGAAAATTTCTAGGTCTTTAGGGGGTACCGGAGGCGTCTTGTTCCAGTCATCTTCAGGATAAGCTTCAAAATTGGAAGTATCCCCATCATTAGATACTTTCGGCACTATGGGAGGCTAGTCAACAAGCACAACAAAAATGTTAGTACAGTTTCCTCAACGAGCTCCTCTCCATCAAATTAAAGTAGAAATTTTGTAAAAGACTGATTAAACTAAAGGGCTACATATTTACAGAAGTTCACCTTTTCCACTAATAATGAATAGCATGACAGACAGAAGCTTGCAGCAACACAGACACATTCCAAATCTTTGTCTATATTGCAGTTAAGTATTGTGGTTAAAAGACGCTTATAATGCAGATACCTATTTTATTTAGCACTCAAGTTCTAGCTGCTTTGCAGACTGAAGGTAACTACTGCAGAAGATTACTACAACTATCTCCCAGTTATGCTGTTACAGCATAATCTGCCACTTCCCTTCCTCCCTCCTCCCCTCTTCTGTGGCCTGTGAGCAAAACGGAGTGTAATCACATTAGGTTCCTTTCAACTAAGAGTCTTGAAAGCAGTGTGGGTAAGTGCTTTCTAATTGAGGGAATAAAAGCCTCTTCTTCTCTTTGTTGCTTCCTAATAGATTGATTGCTTTTAAGGAGGTTGAAATGACTAACTTGTGTATGCCTCATACTGCCTACTATGATTTTTCCTAGCCTACCAATAAATTCAAGCAGGTACAGAAATTGCTGCACTGTAAAAATGTATTTCACAAGGACGTATGTAAAAAACATCTTAATTCAAATGGATCTTTTTAAGGAAACTTGAAGGTGCCAAGAGAAATACCTGGTTCCTATTTCTTTCCTCAGCGAATCCTTTGGATTTCTAGTATCGCCCCACCAGCTTCACAGTACCTGTCATTTCTCCTTGTCTTGTATCTACCATGGAGATTACTCTGCCCTTCTGGCTCCAGGCTATGAGATAAAACTCCTTTCTGGAACATTTCATTAATTGCAGGGGTTAACCTAGGGCAAACCCCCCTTCTTCTCTCAAGAAGATTCATCCTTCTATCCCCTTCTCAGTAACAGAGAGCTTAACTAACGTCATGAGTCCAACAAAACACTTTAGGATAGGGAAAACCTTCTGGATGATCACCAAGCTGGCTAATAGGTCATACCACAGACAGAATAATGAAGTACAGCTAAATGTTATTCTGCATCTCCTCCAGAAGATAAATGCCTGGCTTCCGCTAGCTTGCTTCGAGATCTTCTCTGATCTTTTGAGCTTCTCAGTTTGAAACACTGCCATCAGTAGGTTTTCAGCGGGAAAGAAAGGGTCCCTGAGGGACGGCACTTCTTAGCTTCAGCCAAAGGCAAGGTCCCACTTTTACATGTGGCAGTCACAATCTACTGCCCAGATGCCTAAGAAAATGTGCAGAATCTGCTTTGCTCCACTGTGGGCAATACCTGGTTCCCCCACCTCCCTGCAAGCATTTGAGCAGGAAAAACAGGTTTTTGAAGTGACACACAAAAAAATTAAAAAAAGAAAGAGAGGAAGGAAAGTCTTCTATTTAGATTAACAAAATTATTTTCTCTCTTTCAGCCATTACTATTATTTATATAATACTGATATTTAAGATCTTATCAGGACTGTGAATCAATGCTTCATTTGTACAATAGGCAAATTCACAGTTTTACAGGGAAAATGGAGCACTGCATCCATTATTTCATATTTTCAATCTCTTCATCACTATGAAATAGTGAGATTGTGAAAATTAATTCTGGAGAATATAGCCTCTAGAAATAACGAAGTTATCATACTTGAGAGCTGAAATACTTATAAAACATGTTATCATCACTTATAAAACATCCAGTTTGTGTTCTTTGTGGACTTCTGTAACCAGAATTTACAGTAAATAATTTGAAAAATGTGTCTTCATTACAATAGATCTACATAAAACATCAACTGGTGTAGTAATCATTAAAAAAAATAAACCAAAACCCAACAAACCCACACATTTAAGACAATGTAAACTTTTTTTAGAAAGAAAAAAGTCACCCACAGCTTTGCATTAGGAGGGTGTCTACATGAATACATCAGCAACATTTTCATCTCTTATCGATGTTGCAAGAAGTCAATTTAAGATATCTAGACAGAAATTCATTGCATGATACTAATACAAAGATTCATTGTAAGATACTAATGCAAAAGAAAACCAAACATTTAATCGGTACTTGACTGACTGAATATGGCAACCTATGTTACTGAAAATCACTGCCATAAGAAATCGTACTAGTTCGAACTTTGAGGAAGAAAGAAGGCAGTTTTACTTTCAAAGGACTTCATGAAGCATTTTGCAGTGTTGATAGCTTTTGCAAACCTCTGCCCTCCTATAATACTAGAATTCAGTGCTGTTAAAAAGCATGTTAGAATTACATTCATAAATCCTTCTCTCTCACCTTCCCTATTCCTCCTACTCTCATATGCTTTAGATTTTATTAAAGCAATTGCCTGTATTGAACTTGGCACCAAAATTTAAAGCCCAGAGTAAAATAATTCCACAGATACAAGGGCAAAGAAAATAAATAAATAAAAAAAATCAAACCACCATCCCCAAAACAAAAACACTTACAAGAAGTAATTACTTACAAACCTCTAAAACTGAAAATTAATCATTTTATTAAATAACCAACTTCAACAGACTAAAGCAGAGATTTTTTTTTTTTAGACTTTTTGTATATAGACAAAAATACAAGACATTCATACAATTAATTAATCAGTGTGAAGGGGCAAAAATGCACGTAATAATTGATGTGTGCATATACACACATGCTCATACACACATATGAACACACAGGGACAACAGGCACCAAAACCTAAACAGATCAGTTTAAATGAACAATGATTTCTTATTGCAATGTCCTATACAAAATTTTGCAGAACATACCTTTAGTCTCCTTTGAGGTACAGCATCCCAATCTATAGATCTGAACCATCGATGTCTCTTCACATCATCTGCTCCATTCTTTAAAAGAAAAAATCAAAATAACTATTTAGCAAGTTATATGTATGCTAAACCATCTATTTCATCATAATGACTGTGGTATCAAGGCAGACTAATGGTCCATCTAACTTTTTTTCTTTTCCCAGGTGATAATCCTTACAAGATTCCACAGGATAAATTCATAGTGTTATTTCCCTAGCATATCCTGAGCTCCAGCAAGAACATTCTAATTTCTGGCTTTTTTTTTTTTTTTTGTTTTTTTTTTTTTTTTTTAGCAGCATTCTCCTCATTCTCCTGACACAAGGGAGATCAAGAATAGCCTTTAAAGTACCCACAAAACCATTCACTGCTGTTCTTTTCACTTCTGTTTTCTCCAACATTTTAGAGAGTGCTCTTATTCAGATATACTTTCTAATTCTTACACTAACAAAAAACATAACAGAGAGTTGACAGTGTCTTAAATACAAATCATGTCTGGGAAGCAATTAGGTCTATCACATATTACAGACATTTAGTGCTGACAACAAGAGGTTCTCAGTACTGTTACAAAAGTATATATATAAAACCATTTATTTTCATTTTAGATATCCAGTTAAAGATGTATTTGTCTTGTAATGATTATTGTCTCTGGGCTGACTGCTTTGATTATGTACATAACGAACGAAAATGTCTTCCCTACCTGCCCAAGGTTAAAGCTTGGTTCAAGCACAGACTCATTCTCAAGGCATTAAGCACTGGGGAAAACCAGCTGGTTCTCTGTCTCAGGTCTGATCACAGCACAGTTTTAATGCACAGCACTCAAGCTCATGCCTCGCACAATTCCATGGAAGGAAGCATACACCACATTTGTTTTTTTCGGATTCAAGTGGAGTGGGAATATCCATGCGCATATCCAAAGAGGCAACGAGGAGAGTAATTTACCACCTATTTTCCTAACTTTTCTTGCCAGTCTAAGTTTGTGCCATAAAAGGCTCTGAAAAGGAACTTTGGACAGCAGGTTCTAGCATCTATACTTGTAGCAGTATATTCAAGGAACCTGGATGACTGTGCATCTTTTACCTTCTGCATCGATTTCCACCATAAATTGTGCTTTGTGCAAAAAAGCAAACCTCTAACCTCCCCTGCCCAGGGAAATGGAAATTTTAGCTCTCACTAAAGAAAGAAAAGATGACACAAGCTAATTTAGGTATCTGCAACTGCAACTATAACAACAATAACAAGCCAATGAACATAGGATTAACTTACACTGCCAGAAGGGTAAATTAACCTACACTGAGTTTTGTGTGGTGCTTTGGCTGGCCTGGTAAAGTACCTGAGCTAGTTCACATGCAGCTAAGTTCTCGCTGCACTACCGATCATAGCTACTGCACAGCTGCAGAATCAAATAAGCTCGTAATACAGCTGTCATCCTCTTGGCATCACAAGTAGTACCACATCAGGACATGTCACAGAAGTTATTGGATTTCTTTGTGCTCCTCCTTGAGATATCACAGATACAGATCTATTTCTGAGGTAGGCTGGAATGCTACCCGAGACATGTGAGCATAGTTTTGACTGGTAAGCTATTGCCTTCAGAAGTCTGCTCAGAATAGGACGAGTAACTCTTCTTGGTGGAAGACTAATCTGACAGTTTTTAATAAGCCCCACCACCAATTAGGACAGTGACCAAACTGTCATGATCATGATACTACATCACCCCTCATATTCTTGAAAATAATTTTTAAGCTTCAAATTTGACTAGTGCTCCTTCTGGGACTAAACAACTCCAAAGAAAGAACCAAATCAGCTGGTACCCTGTCCTACAGGACTTAGCACCATGTTTCTGGTCCAATGTAAGTCTTCAAATTAATCAGTAAACAGGTGTGGATTTTGGGGTTTTTGTTTTGGGTTGGTTGGTTTGCTGTTTGTTTTCTTTTTCCTTTTAGGGGGCAGGTATTATGAAGGATAGCATTAATCAAGACAAATAGGAGTATCATTTCCAGAAATACACAGTTAAACTTTGCATTTAATATTGCACAACTGAAGTAATGTATGGGAAAATATATCTCAATTTCATGCTTATAAAAACAAAAGCCATAGAATAGATGTTTCTACATGTTCCCGTATCTTTCTTCATGTTATAGATCTTTGTACAGAATTCTTTCAACCTTGTGCTATGTCCTGCATTACATCTGGCATTTTATACTGACCTTCATATTTCCTAATCGTCTTGTCCTGTCAACCACAAGCAGCTTCTTAATAAGGTCTCTGCAGTAAAGAAAACATGGACTCTGATAAATAAAAATAATTTATATTTGACTGTCATGCAAATATTACAGAATGTGAACATACTTCCCTTTGACTAGCTAATACTCTGTATAATTTACCCAATCATTTCCTTCATATTTTAGGACACTTAAGAGTGAATGATAAAAAGGAACAACCTGTCCTAAAAGGAACTTGAAGAATTCTTGCAAATTCTTTTTAGGCTCTTTCAAGAAACAAAGAAGAAAAGTTTTCTCTCTCTCTCCTCCCATGTCCCCCAAAGTAGTACCATACCTTTGTTCATATTTTTTTTATTTTGCTGGCCATTCCAAATCTCAAAATGGATCTCAAACCTATTTGGCAGAACATAACTCTAATATACATAAAAAAATACAGATAAAGCCGCACCCTCAACTTTATACATTGACATCTAAATTCTGTGGCAGCTAAGTATTGGGAGAAACCATGGAAGAGCTAGTTATCTGCTTAAAACTAGTAATATCCATAAGCTTTAATTTCATTGAAAATGTAAAGCCTCCCCTGAACTTCTAGTTCATTGAACAGTTCTACATAAAGCTAAATCAACATTTTAAAAGATGAATGTAAGTTTAGAAACAGAAAGGACTTCCATTTTAATTGCAAAGTACTTTAAATATTAAGCAACAAAAAGTTCCAACAAATTAAAGTTAGTATCACAATTTATTGAATTGGTTTCGTTACTTAAGTAGAGAGAAAAATCTGGCTTCACATTTCTACAAGCAGTTACTTTTTATCTCAAACATTATTTTGCTATTTATTTTTAGAATAATAGCAATCTAGTCTCATTGCATGAAGTACCAATGACAGGAAAGAACAAAATTTTAGCCATCCTTATTCTTTCTATAGCCTCGAACAGACCTGACAGATGCAATACTACATGAAATGCTAGGGATCTACAGAGCATGGCTAATTCCAATTTTTAACTTTGCAGAAGGTTTAAAAAACCCAACAGCTTTATTTACAGAAAAGTATGCAAACATATTAACAACACACCTGCTTCTCTCCATCTCTAACACCTATTATCCCAAAACAAAAACAGTATTCTGCCACCCATCCTCAAAATCACAAAAGCATATACACAAAGAATATACAAACTGAGAGTGAATGTGATAGACTGTTTGAAAAGCTGTAGTATGTGTCAGGAAAATACTTCTAAAATTCAACTGGAAAAAGTATCCAATTGCCTGATAAAAGAAGAATAAAAAAGTCAAGGCAGAAAGCAATTTTTAAAATACTTATGAGAATTCCAGCCAATCAACATTTGGATTAGATTAAATCATGTGACTGACTCATTTTACAGTCACCATCACAGAAATACCTCCTAGTTATTTGTGGAGAAGACTATTCTGTATAGAGAAGGCTACCACGGCTATAATCAGACTAATCAGACTTTTTAAAACACAAGCAGGACCGAAAAGAAATCCAGAAACCTAGAACTAGATTCACAGGCTATATGGCCAAAGATAAATCATGGAGTTTCCTATTCCTACGTAACCAGAAAACATTTAATGGATCATTCTTTCCTTGTTCAAAAATTCATCTTAGAAATGAACAGTTAAGGAATGAGCTTGCTCAGTGATACTGTGTTGTCACTAAAGATGAAGACATTTTCTGCATTCAATAGAACAAATATGCATTAAATTGAAACATGTAATAAACAGTTCAGTGCTTCTTTATTACATAGTTTCTAAAGAATAATTTAGAAATGATCGTGCTAAAGTCAGTCCAATAGAAATGTTGCCATATGTATTTGGGGAATTAAATTCTACATCAAGGTCTTTCCAGACCAATAATCATTAAACTGCTGTAGTACTGATGTTTTGTTTGGTATTTTCCAAAACTGTCTTCGCAAAGAAAAGTTAAAAAAAAAAAAAAAGAAAAAGAAATTAAAGAAATAACTTAGGAACTTATTACTAGCCAAAGAAACAGGTGGAGCACAATTAATACTTATGTTTTATCAGAAATGAAGTAACACAAAACTCTGCCAACAGTCTTATTTTGGAATTTCTAGTTAGTTAATTTATTGTCATCATCATGGCAGAAGCTGCTCTTCAGAAGAGATTTGAACAAATGGTCAAAGGTGGGAAGGACTTCATGTATACAGGACAAAGGACTTGGACAAAACATCTGATCAAATTGCAAGGTGGCTGACAAAAGGGACACAGTAGAGAGCATTGAGCAGAAATGCCAGCTCAGGCAAGAGGAAAGGCACCTATACAAGACACACGGCAGTAATACAGCACGAGACAGTGAACATCTAGAAGCAGGAGCGAAAGCAAAAGTTGAAATTCAAAAGGCAAAAAATGTGTGAGGATGCCAGGAGGCACGCACATAGAAAAATGTCAACCAGTAAGTTTATGCAGTACAAGAGTTTTCTCATAGTTCAAAAAGAAAAATAGTTTTGCTGCCTAAGAGCAGAGAGTTCAAGTTCAATTGTTATAAACACTGTATAGTGCTAATACTTCAGACACAGCCTGAATGTAACAGGACCCAAGATAGTCTTCATCCTTGCTGAGATACCAACTGATAGGAAGAGGAGAGAAAAAGCAAATAGGATACAAGTAAGGTAAGAAGCAGGCTGTCTTCATCAGCCAAAATAATCTTGGCACTTGCTTTAAGCTAACAGTGCAGAGATGTCAAAGACTATCCAGTTCTGCATATTGTGGTTTAAAAAAAGGAAGAGGAGTTGACGGAAAAAGAGAGATATACTATGTTAACAACTCACTGCAGAAAGTAGGTGAAGCCACGCAAACGGAGATCACCCAAAACCAAGTTGTAAAAGGAGGAAAGCCCAAGCTAGAATTCCATGAGACCCTGTAAAAGCAGGAGTGTAATGGGAATGAGCTGCCAAGCACACACTGAAAGAACATCTGGGTAAGACAGATCAACAACTATGTTGATTAATGTATCCTACAAATCATTGGCAGTCATGTCTAGACTGAAGTGTAAAACCTGCATATGTATGCTTACTACCATAACTAGGAAATTTCAAGTCTTCTAGATAGTAGAAATCAGTGTTGGTCTATGAATGTCAAGCACAAATAGAAGCTAACAGCATCTCTGCTTTTAAGTGCTTTCACCATGTTAGACAGGTTGCTAATGATAATAACCTAATTGGAGTTGTTCATCTTCTGGTCACACTGTTACACTTTAGTGCTTATGCTTTAGTATATCACATTACTACATGATATACTCAGGTTTTTTCCTAAGACAGACTGGGTTAGGAAGATCAGACTATAAGACTACACTAAATTGGAAACAGCATCAAGATAGTAAGGGAAAACTGTTAAGAACAGACACAAATATGAGACAGTTATCAGCCTAAGGTGATGCAGACATGCTTGATTCAGTGCAGCTGATGCTTCAATGGAGGCTTAATGATTATTTTTGCAAGAGAATTCATGAAAGTTCAGAGAAAACTGGACAGGTTTCATAAGTTTTGCTGTAGAACATTTTATCTATTTACTGAGTGGTGACAGTAAGCAAGTGCCATCTCTGAGGTCACTTCTTCAAAACACCTTGAATAATTGTCATGTCCTCTCTCACTCATCTCTGCTTCTGAGGATAAACTTCATGTTTAAAATTGCACTTCCTCTGTTCTAATGTTTACTAACAATTATTTCAATTATGTTTTTTTTTAAATAGGGAAAAAAGCATTTCATCTGCAATATACCTGTGACAATTAAAAATACTATGAATAAAACCCACACATACGTATTTAAGACTGCATATTGAACTGTGGCCCTGCTATCAGAAGTGGAAGTTTATTTTACACTGGAACTTCTGAAGTATCAGAGTTCATTCAAGTAGTTAAATTGAGAGTGATTTAACTGGCTTGGATGCATACAAAGGAACAGTTTAGTGTTTGCTTCCTGCACGCCTAATTTGTACTCGTATTAAACTATCTATTCATATTTCTCCTCTTTTCTGTCTTCCAGGCCCCAACCTGGTACCAATGAACTTTTTCCAAGGTGGAAAAGCATTTAATATTCCAAAATTTGCAGAAAAGTAAGAGAGGCAGATACTATCTTATAACTGTATCTCCAGCTTAAAGTCTACAAAACATGTAATTTTACTTGGACTGTAAGAATAAACTTAATATAAAATATTTTCCAACATAGTGTTTTAGAAAATCAGAATCTGTTACGCAGTCTTCTATGAAGATCCTTTAGAAACAATGCTCAGGAGGTGTTTAGAATATGTATGACAGTGTTGGGCATCATGGACTTACTTCACATATAAATCCAAATGTCTCGGGAAATCTATTTTGCCAGCAAGAATCTTCTGATATATACCAAATGGATTGTCATCAAAAAATGGAGGAAACCTATTTTAATACAGCAAATTTTTAGACGTTAGAAAAAGAATTTCTAAAAATCTTATCAATAGTATTATGCTATAATAATTCCCCTCAGAAAGCATTGATTATATAGTACTTTTTGGTAGGGCATCATCAATCAAATACTAACTTGAATAATAAGTTAAAGCTGCTACTGCAAAACAGAAAACATTTTTATACGCAAAACATTGAATACAGAATTAAAATTGAAGTATTACAAGAGGTTTGTTACATTAATACAGTACAGATAACAATTATGAAACAAATTGTCAGTGTTAAAGTAAAAAATGCTTTACCTTTACTTATAAAACCCAAGGCTATACTTTCTAAAACAGCATTATGATTTTTTATCTTGTCCTGTAACTGCAGGCACACCCTTATGCACCAATTTCTACCTAAAGTGTCAAAGGACCCTCATATGAATAGATTGTCCAGTTCATTATTTATTGTACTTCTTGAATTCAAGTATATGTTTTTTTAGAGAAGGTTTGAAAGAGACAGACTGTTCAGAACCTGAAATTCTCTTGAAGTGCAGCTCTTTTTCTGTGTTGGACAAATAAAGTACTTATTTCGTAATCTTCCCAAGATGATCAGTAAATCAAGATGCAATTAGAATTCTATACTTACTATTTTCTAGAAAGCTCTTTACAAAGTTATGAGCTAACAGAGAGACTACTTCTTGTCTTACAGCAACAGTAGGATTTGAGAGCTTTCTGATTTGCTTCCTTTACTAGTGTAATACATAACCTGATTACTCCAAGAGACTCAGAGAACAGGTGCATCAGTACAGTCGGTATAAGCAGCTTAGCCCAACTGCCAACAAGTTTTCAGAGTGGCAGTCAGCTTTTTAAAAGTTACCACAGAAAACCTTTAAAGGGGAATGGAATAACTAACTACTCATGCACTAATCGCAGTCCCACTATGACTTCTGTAAAATGACCAAGGCATGCCTCTTGCTATGCTTCTGGCTCAAAACCCCTACAGAATAGAAAAAAAACAAGTTTTTTTAATATCAACCATACTAATAACGTTTGACACTATTACAGTCAAAGTTTTAAATATGTTCACATCTCCTTAACATTCTATAATTACTTTCTAAGATAACTGCTTGCATACACACACAAAAACAGTGCTGGTGGCTTTGGAAATCACTGGTAGCACAAACAAGGGTGAAAACAATGTCTCTTCATTTCATGTTCTTTCCTTAATTTTATGCTACCCAAACTAGCTTATTCCTCAGTAAGTACTAAACATTATTTCCATTACGTGTTTTTAGGAGTACTAATTTCTTCATTACAGAGCTGATGGTCAAGTAGATAAGCATTTCCTTTGAAACACTGTAAAATTCAGCCACAGACAAAAACAGATTCTATCAGAATAGGTAAGTAAAGCTGTCTGTACGCATAAGGTAAAAAAAGTAATACTTCAAAGCACAGAAAAGCACAACAAAACTCTCTGGTTCAGGAAAGACTGAAGAAAATTTGCTGTTGTTGTTCAGAGAGCCAGAGTAGTTTCATTAGGAAAAACTGATTAATTTCAGCTGGAAAGAAACTGGAAAATATAAGAATCTCAGGAAAAAATATTTGTGTGTTTATAAACTGCTGCTTTGACACTAAAGAACAAGGAAAACGTGATAGATGTTTAATATGCATAAAATTTTCCCACACCAGAGAGACTATCATATAAAGTTTCTTTTTCAGTCAGGCACATTATGTCCTTCACATTCTCCAAGCTAGTTGACCAACAGTATACTCTATTTCCAATTTTGTATTTTTTATTACATACTGGCATCTATACATGCATAAAGGAGTTAGAATGAGACTTTGTAACTATGTATTACAAAGGCACCAGCTACAGTAAGCAAACTGAAATGAAATGCAAGGGTTTTTTTCCTCCATCTCCAAACATTCTGTACACTTGAGGTATGAAATCAAGAGGAATACGAAGTATGTATATGTTTTTACATTTTTACATATGTTTAATTTGCTCTTTGTTTTCCCACTTTGAAAATCTGAAATTACTATGCCTAGAATTCTTGATAGAAATTTAAATTACACCTGGCTATATAATAACTTAATGGCAATACTGCTTAAAGTACACTTGAACTGTATGCAAAATGAGAATGGCTTTGAAAGGTTGCATAGTTTTCTTATGGACAAACCAAATAACTTGACTTTGATACTGCCTGCAAATGTCAATCTGCACCACAGCACAGATTTTAGACAAAACAATGCAAGTATTGTGCTGGAAGCTACTTAATAAATCAACAAAAAACTCCTTAAGTTTTGGACTGTCTTCACACCATAACACAAATACAAACAGCTGTCTTTTTTCCACCAACTGAAGCAAAAAAAAAAAAAAAATCTCTGTATATGGGACAACAGCTGCAAACCATTCCTTTTGCTAACTGATGCATAATAATGGCACTAACATTGGTCTCAAAGATAACAGATAGTTTTAGCACTGAAGAAGAGAAGTTGTAAAACCTCAAGGGAAAACAGACAGGTCTGAGACCATGAAACTGTAGACAGCAACCATTAGCTACCTAAAATGACAGACCACCAAAGCAAAATTGAAAGACACAACCCCCTCATTAAATAAGAAAATTTAGTTAGCTACATGTCTGATGACAGTACAATTATGATCTAACATATCTAACATTAAACAACAAGTGTATTTTCCTCTATGGTAGATTGTAACAGAACATTTACTCAAAATAAATAGATCTTCTAACTCCATCAACAGCTTGTTTAGCTTGCTTAGATTAACTCTATGATAAAGTCGGTATTACTAAAGTGTTCTGTAAAGATTTGTTATCACCTCTGGCTCTCCCTGCTCTTTCCCTTTCCTATATTTTACTATCTTAAACCTAAATGAGACCTTGCCTTAAATCTAGCATGTGGAGAACTAAAATTCCATGGACCTCTAGAGAGTAAGTTAGAGAAATAAGACACTGCAGAACAGGAAAGTGTGGTTTTGTTTGTTTCTTTTTAGAGAGATCATTTCCTTACGCGCACATCTACCAATTCTTTTCAATTGCTTTTGGGGTTCAGAGAGTAACTTCAGGAAATAACTACCAAATGCCGTAAGTAATTTACTTGCAGACTATAACTTAGTCTTGAAGTCAGGTTTTGTTCACCTTCAAATAATTGTCATTTTTTTTAAAGCTCCTTTGAATTTGCCTTGGACTGTTTTTGCATTAATGGCCTTGATAGCAAATACCACTCCACAGCTTGAGATGGTGAGGAAAAGTGTTTTAAAACACTACTGCCAACAACACTGAAAACCTGGTAAAATACCAAAAGCATATGCCCTATATGACAACCTGCCCTCCTGAAGATAACACACACAAGCTACAATGCCTGCCCTCCCTCGCCCCCCAAACTCCAGAATCTTAAAAAACCCAAGCGAGTAGTATCAATCTACCCCCCAAAAAAAACAAACCACAACAAAAACCCCACAACACCCCAAAACCTCCCAATAAAAAAAAAAAAAAAAAAAAAAAAAAAAACCAAAAAAACTTGGTTGGAGTCTTTATCTGAGCTTTGGATAGGGATATAAAAACCAGACACACCCAGACACTAAAAAATAAAGAAGCATTCAAGCATTATGAAGAGCATATCTACACAAATACTGTAATAAAAAAACCTTAGAAAATCACTTGCAGCAGACAGCTGCTCTGTCAATCAGCCTATATAAGATCTCAGTTGCCTTTTAGAAATGTGTAATTTATCTCTATTGGTTAAGATTTTCTATAGCTGCAGTGTTTATATTAAGCTTGGGGGAATCCAGGTCTCATCACTTGAGCCAGACAGTGTCAGGACACAGAAGATCCTACACAGAAATGACCGCAGCTGCTCCCTTTCTTTATGAAGAATATATACCAGTCATACTTCAGTTGGATATACAGCAGGCATACTTCAGCACCCTGCAATCTTGAGGTCTCACTGACTACAGAAAGATGAGATTTTGCTTGACTATCACCTGTAGTCGGTATGTTAACTTTGGAAACCATGTTTCTATTACTGCTTTAATACAGAGAATCCCATCAACATCTCTGTAAAGCACAGAAAGGAAAAGCGCCCAGTATCCACTTACACCGAGACCACACAAAGCAGAGTGGTCCCACCGAAACCCGGGGCAGGAAGGTAAATCACTCTGACTACAGCTGGGAGACTGCAGCACCTGCACTCATGTTACAGCACCAAACACTGTTATCTACAGTCTTCATGCTGCCTAGGACTAAGATTAGTGGCAACAAGGCTGATGGGAATCTCTTGCTCCTTTCATCCTTCTGAGAAGGATTCCCTTAACCAACTTGGGCTGCTCACCCTTACAGGGAGTGGTGGAAGAAAGGTGAAGCCTGGCCTCTGCACAGACCAGACTACATAAATAATGAGTTTTAATTAGAGCAGTCAGCCAAGCCTGCCTGGGTCAATAGGGAACTACTAGCACGTTTTTATGCTTTTTCTGTCTAGAAATTGCCTTGAAATTTGAAGTAAACACATATGCAAGCCTTCAGGAAATTAAGCAACCAAGCAGCAGGCAGGAATGCTGTTCTGGGATAAAATTTTGATACTACTCCATGAACTTCTTCACAGCAAACACATGCGATGGATTGGAGCTCTGAAGCGATCATCCATCATGGGAACTGTTTGCTCAGGCAATTTTATGAGATTGTCCAAACACCAGAGGAGTCACCCAACTTACTCTGAGCTGGTGGTACGATATACAGAAAAGGAGGAATAAATCCATGCAAGGATGTTTTTGTTCCAACTTCACTCTATGGGGCTGCAGATGCAAAATGAAAGGCCACAGAGGGAAACGACGCACTCGGAGGGCGAGAAGGCACAGAGAACACTGGGCCTGGTACCACAAACTTCTAACAACTACAAAACCAAAACTGATAAAATACACTCTGTTTCTTCCGAAGCTATGCGAGCCTTGCTTTCACCTGCATTTGCTCTAGTGCACCAATCATGGCAAAACCGATTTCTTTCAAAATTCCCACTTCCTCCCTCCCCCCACTCAAGTACCTTCAAAAGATACAACAAATCAAAAAACAAGGAAAAATGGGGGGATGCCTTGTTCAGTACACAAGCAGAATTTCATGTTCTCCCTAAAGCAGTTATTTATTTTACTGAAAATAGCATTTGTTTTTTGAAATTAGAGCAAATTAAGACAATTACTTTTATCCACCTAATACTTAAAGTCAGAAACACTCAATTATATCAATGCCAGAAAACCTGTTTTAAGTTTGAATTTGTATCTTTTAGAAACATTGCTTATCAAATTCCAAAACATCAAAAGTAGCATTTCAGCAAAATGATTTCCAAATATACCTTTTGAGCTTTTCCCTGTTCTTTTTTTCGTTGCTTTAAAGAAAACCAGTGCTTAGTAGTAATACAAGGTTTACTAATAGAAGTCTTTGTACTTGTCACCATGCATTTTTATAAACTAAAGCTCCCACTCCAATATTATTTTGCTGTGCTAGAAATTAATTACACAAGTTTCAAAGAAAACTGGTAGTCATCTTCTTTACCCTTTAAATATAAAGGATTTTATGTATAAAAATGTAAACTTCAACAAAACCTGAATTTCCAAAATAGGTAAGGAAAGAGCAGCTGTTAAAAGTCTTAAGTTAAAAAAACAAAACCAACAAACAAACAAAACCAACAAACTCAAAAGACTAAAAAATCCCAGTAACAACAGTGATACATACTGTTTTGTTCAGCTCCCAATTCCTTTCTTCAGAGGCAGAAATGAAACCGATGTATCAATAATAAACTTGGCCCAAATTTGCTATTCCAAATATTATAAACAGAACTAGTAAAGAATCCTATATTACTGTGTTACATACTATTGCTGTGATATAGTAATTGTTATCACTTACCCTGACAACATCTCAAATATAAGAATTCCTAGGGCCCACCAATCCACAGCTCTTCCATGGCCTTTGCTTTGTATAACTTCTGGTGCAAGGTACTCAGGAGTGCCACAGAGCGTCCACGTCCTGGGAGGAAAAGAAGAAAAAAACCCCACAAAACAAACAACAAAACCAGACTGAAGTCAAACTGAAATAACAGTAATATAAAACAACAAACACACACATAGGAAGTATACCTATATTACTATGTATTTATAGGAACAAGAGAAAAAAATGAAGACACCTATAAGATCTAAAAAGACTGCTTTGATGGTACTCTCCCAATTCTACTGTAACAGAGTTACATGGAAATTAAGAAACCTCTTAGCTGCAGGAAATATCTGTGCACTGAGTTTTCCAACTACTTGTATGGTACTCTGTCCATTAGGCTACAAACTGCTTTGAAATTATTAACAGTGGTTTTCATGCTGTAAGCTGCAGACCCTGGGAGTTCTGCGTGTTCACGGACTACTTCTGACAGGCCCAGAAAAAGGCATGCTTATTGGCTTTTTCCAGCAAAAGGAAAAAAAATTTCTTTAGAAAAAACAAAGGGAAGAAGGGCAGATAAAAAAGTAGTAGTTTAAATTAGGAAATAGCTGCAGACAAGATTCCTTTTACAATTTAAGTAACATTTTACAAATAGTATTGAAATGTAATCTGTCATCACTTTGACAATATCCATTAAAAGGAAAACACTTTGTATTTTTAATTATTTAAAATATTTATAAGGTGTAGTTAAGCAAGTGTAAAATATGTAAGTAATACTATTTTTGACATATGTTAATGTCATTTTTAGCCATAGCTTTCTTAACATAAACTCAGGACATAAAAGCATTCTATTACTACCAAACTGAAATGTATATTTCAAGTTCTATAAATTGATGCAATAAATTGAAGCTAAGCAGTTGAAGTTTACAAAGACCAAACTACAATTTGAAACAAAGAATATTCTGAAACCATTTATTTCAGAAATGTGATGTCATCTTTGTAAAAATACCCATGTAGAATTTGCCTGACTTCACTTTCTTGACTTATGCTTAAATATGTGCTAGAGAAAAAAAATTGTACTCTCATTCTGAATAAATTACACTTCCCTGATATCAAGTCAAAAGATGAAACTTCGAAAAAGTGCTCACCAAGTCAAAAGAGGATGAAATAACAGCACAGAATAAGAAAGAAAAAAGCGTATTGCGTTTTAAGAAGAGTTCTAGTAAGATTTGACAAAGAATATGGCCACAAAATTAATAGTCACTCCACACGATTTCTAACTTGCAGCAAAAGAAACTATTTTATTTGTGAGTGCAGGAAGAATCTTCTCTAGTCAAACTGGTAACATGGTTCTGAACAAATGCATCAAGATGAATAGCAATCACCTTAAGAAGTAATACATGCTCCTTTCAACTTCTAGTTTTTCCTACCACTGTTCAACTAAACTTAAGAAACCTTCTTTTTCCTAACCACAAATGGATATTCAAGAAGAACCTCATGGAATCTCAGACTGTCAACATTTTTCTTTATTTTTTTTTAATTAAATAATAATTGTTTTTGTGATTGCAGAATTATTTTAAACAGAGCTTTTGGGTGGTTTTTTTCTTGATTTCCTTTTGTTTGGTTGGTTTTTTTAAGCCTTAGCCTTAATTCATAAAAATACCTACGATCAAGGAAGAGGAGCTGTATAGTCAACCAAGACTTTAAATGAAAATTTATGATGCACAGAGTTGAATTTCTTCAAGCTTGATTTTAATATGGCAAAAGCTAAATTACTCCAGCTAAACTGTCAAAATGCATTAGACACACTATGCACCCATGTGCTCCATGGTTCTTGAAACTACATTCATTAGTGTAAAGAATACATCTTTAATTTTTATCATAAAAGGGTGCCATATTTTTTATTGCTAGAAAATATAAACTCTCATTTTCCAAATTAAGCACACAAGAAAATTCTTAGGTACAGCACTGCTTTACACACTACTGCCATCTAGCAGTTGCCTAGATCAGGACTGGGTAAATAATAAAAACAGTAAAGCTTTGCTGTCTTTTAAAACAAAATAGTCCTCCCTCCGTGAAATTTAAAAAGCTGTATTACAATCCATCATATGGAATTTTATTCATAAAGATTTAGCCAGCTCTGCAAATGAAGCAACTGCCCGTTTTACTGTGTTTGGGAAGAAATAGAGTGACCAGGGCAGGCAAATTTGTTTCAATAGACAAGCTAAACTGTTAGCAGGACAGTGTCCCACAATGGTCATCCCCTCCTCCCCAAAAATTGCCACCACTATGAATGCACAAACTCAGCAAAGGTGCAGTCTTTGGTGGTTTTCATCCCTTAGCAAGGCAATTCACATACAAAAAAATAATCAGTCTAACATTTGACCATGACTTCAGGGCCCACATAATTTGCTGGTAACAATGTAACTATAATGACCCTCAATTAACATACGGGTTAATAACAAGGTCTTTTTTACTCAAGCAAAAGGAAAACCACAAATTAAGGGAAGGCCAAAATACCCTGAAGTCCCCTAGGACTAGGGTGACTATTTCCTAGCACTAGGAGATAAAATTTATTACCACCAGCAGGTCATCTCTTAATTTCAATCAAGAAATTTATGTTTACTAACTACACAAAAACTTGTAGGAAGCTCAAATTCTTTGTCAAGCTGTGTATTTGTGCCAGAAGACAACGACTTGTAATTTCCTCTTTCGTTGGTCATGAAACAAACTCCTGAATCCTGAAAATGCATCAAGTAAATTCTATAAAAAGATCAAATTGACTGAAGTACTTCTTTTTATCATTACTATTTCATGACTGCTGCATATTCATTTGAAAATCCAAATCACCCTTTTGAACGCAGAAAAATAAGCATAGACTGTTTCCTTCAAACTGCTACAAAAAGCCCACTGGTCTGGGTTGTCAAGATAAAAGCTGGAATACAGGTAAGCAATAGCTGATAAGGTTGAACATGCTATTTTAAAACATAAAAATAAAACAAAGAATATACTCTGGTCACAAAGATAAGCTATAAAACAATATTTGCAGGACATGTTAACAGTATTATTTGAAGAAGTTAAGTCTCGATGGTTAACGTATTTTAGTGTTCTACACCATTCAGCATCTACCTCTGTAGTCCCTGAGAAACTTCTCACATATGAACCAGAGACTAACAGCCACGTCCTTTTTGGTATTCTCTTCTGGAAGTTTCTCCATAATTATATTCAATGGAGATTGCTTTGTTTCCAGCCCACAAAAGTTTGTTCTGCAAAACATTCTTGCAGAATGTGACAAACAACACACTTTGCAAACAAGACTTGCTGTGTCCTGTTTTCTTTCTCTTTAATCCACTCTGCAGAACAGTCATGAGGCACATCCAGCTTAATCAACAGTGCAGAAGTATCCCCAGTATCTTTAAGGTTAATCACCTCTCAAGTTTCTAGGAAAACTTTTAGTTTAAAACTATTCATTTTTTTTAGCAATGTAAACTGAACAAAATAAAATTAACAGTGAATAACTTTCCTAAAAAAATAAAATAATGAAAGTCCTAACTCTACTTTTGTAACATTTTGAGTGAAATCTGTGCATAAAAATATATATATATATATATATATAAAAAACTCAATGAATTTCAGTTTTGTGTCCTCTCTGAAAGAGCACAGGAATTACCCCCACCCACCCCTCCACCCAAAAAAGTGAGAAAGATCAGAAACATGTTTAATGGTTATACTATACCCAAAAAGTGGTATTAGCTTTCCAGAAAAAGAAAGTTCTAAAAATGTAATGGCTATGAAGTTCAAAGCAAATCCTTTCTACATCCCTCAAGTAACAATCCCATCTCTTTTCTTGACATTGCCCTTTTTTTTTCTGAAGCGGTGGGACATCTATTTTATGTGAATGTACTTACAAGACACTGAAAAGGTTATTAAATCTTCAGTTAAGCAACATCAAGTAGAAAAGAGAAGAAATAAAAAGCAGCTAAGGCAAAGACAAAATGTTTTGGGTAAAAATTTAGAATTTTTAAAAGTATACTATGACCTAAAGGGGAGGAACAAGGATCAACAGAAGGATGTATCAATAAGGAACAGAAGATGACAAGAAAACCTCCTCTCTTACCTCTTTCTCTAAGAAAAAAATATTCAGAGTCTAGCCCTTCAGAAAATGTACTAATAAGAAGGTAAATTAGGAGGCTGCTTCCCATAGTGGGAACATGAGCTACAAGCCAGCCACTCTCTCTGAAGTGCAGCTTAATTGTCGATGGACCGGGTGAACACTTCACCCTTTCACACATGGTAAGGGGAAAAAGGGAAAACGTGTACAGAAAAATCCTAAGTAAGCAATTACAGAATCATTCATGGTATGTATTATGTATCAAGAATGTATAATTGTATTGAAGCTGTCCTGCAGACTGTTTTATTTTATATATTATATCTTCTCTAGGAATACATTTGTTGGTCCTAAGTGGCAGGCTTCCTCACAGCTGTTTGAAAAACACACATATTTTGCATGTTATTTTCCCAATTTATATATGTGCTATATATATACACACATATATTCACATACATATACATAAGGTTGACGTGTGCAGACATTTGCCACGCATAAAAATGACAAAACATCTCCTATACTTTTATCAAATGCTCTATGAAGCAAAATAACCTACTGGAGTGCATTAGTGGATAAATTCCTGACAACTGCGTATTTTTACAGTGACAAAAACAGCATTGTGAAAATGACCACATCTAGTGGGGAGAACACTATGTAGTTCCAAAAAAAACTCCAACCAAACCAACACAAAAAACTGAACCAGACTTGCATAGGTAGCTACTTGTGCTCTAACTGATGAAGCCCTTGCTCCATCCAATTTTATGTTCTGTATTTTTATTACATGTTGTACATTTATAGGTAAATCAGCCTCAAATATAAAACTACTGTAGCATTCTATGATTCAATTCAACACAAACTGATCAACTTCACTGCTCTCCCCAACAATACAGGATGCAAAAAAACACAATTAAAACCAGTAGTGATCACTTGTTTTGATGTCCTAAAATGCATTTGAACAGATTCATTCTTATAGATTCATCCTCCAAACTGAAAAATATACTGTGATGTAAACTATCACCTTATTTAATGAAGGATTATTTCTGTTGTGCCTTAAACCTACAGAAATCTAAATTAAGAATAACCACTAAGTGGCAGTATCTACAAGTAAAAAGGAAGTCTTAAGAACTCATATGAAAACATCTCATAGAAAGTCCTACTTTCTTACAGGGAAGTAGCCTTACCTCTTCCTGCAAAAAAGTTATTTTCATTTTAAACCAAAATATTTTTAAAAAAGTATCAACATTTGTAGACCTATCAACTTGCCTAGTGAAAACCTGAATTCAATCAAACATTGATATTGGAACATTATGATTTTTTGAAACAGACTTTCAGTTCTTAAGGGTGAACAGAACCAGCATACCTATTAGTTGCCTACCATTCTTCTGTGCTAAGGCAACTCAGCACTGTGAGCATGTAACCCACAGGTAAGCAACCTCTATCACCTCCATAACACAATTTGATTTGTCTCATCTGACTTTTACTTCACAAGAGATCCATTAAGAGTAGCTTCCTCAGATCCACCTTTGTTTCAAATTGACCTTGTAGAATTCCCACACACATACTGAACAGTTGCAAAAGCAGCATCGACCAGGTAAACAAGATGAGTGAAGAGGATGAGAACCAACATAACACCTAACTTGCTTACTAGGCTGCCGCAACTAGAACAATCAGATATTTTCTCCCTCAAGAGATGGCCCAAGGGCATAATACCAAACCTTGCCACACCGCTTTTCTAATATGACAGGCTAGTTTTTTTTCCTCCCTTTTTTGAATCCCAATGACAGCTCTTGCTTGCTTTAAAGAACATATTATAATCTTGGAAGAGTAGTTCAAACGGAGAGAACAGAGAAATCACTGGGAAAAAAAAATCTCCGCATTATGAAGAAGTTTACATACACTAGTAAAACAGACATAAGGCTAACAGTATTGTAGAAGTTACAGTTAAATAAATCACTTCTGCTGAAGCTGACCTTATTGTTTCATTGTAGCAAAAGGCTAGTGAAAACATAGTGTCCAGTTTTAAAATGTTATTTCCATATTTCAAAAATCTCTCAAAAAGGAAAGCAGAAGAAAACAGCAGTTACAAAACATTAAGCAATTCAATGTGCACGGAAGATTAATGTCCCATTTAATATACTGATGTACATATCTCAATATTTGCTGATATTACTTCACTGAACTCCCTTTTCACAAGATGACTGCTGAAAACCTTAACATACAAAACTAGTCATATAAAAATATTTTTCTATGGTAGCTTATTTGTTATATAGTTCCTAGTTACAACTAAGGTGTTACAACTAAGGTCAGTCATTTAACGATGATTATTTCCTTCTTATTAAGGGATTTGACACGTGTGAATCACATGGAGTATTAGGTGAAATGCTGAGCTCTGAAATCAAACCTTCTTTTCTTCCAACTGTTTAACATGCAAAACGTAATTACCATAACAAAAACCTACTTACCTATCCACCAGTTTTTTAGCAAATCCAAAATCAGTAAGCTTGATATGTCCTTCTTTGTCTAGTAATATATTTTCAGGTTTTAAGTCTCTGTAAACTATTTCTTTGGAGTGCAGGTATTCTATTGCACAAATAATTTCTGTAGAGTAAAACAGTCCTGTGCTGTTGTTGAAACGCCCCATGTTGCGCAGGTAACTAAAAAGTTCTCCTCCTGGCACATATTCCATTAACATATATAAAAAACGTTCATCATGGTTGGTCCAAAATCTGTAATAAAAATATTATTTTATTGAATAAAAAAATTATATCTCTGATTTGCTTTAGAAGTAAATTTTTGTAAAATGATCTCTGTCGCCCCAGCCATGTACATAATTAATTCATGGTTTCTATTCTGTAAATATTAAAACCCGAAGAATCAAGAACGGTTGTATAACATATTCAAGTATCTGACTTAACCTGAAAAGTAAAACAGACACTTCAGGGTATGAGTTGCACAGACCATGAAAGAAAATCTAACTGATAGACTTCATTACATTGTGCAAAACAGCTCTCTGCTAAGCATCTAACAACTTAGTATACTGCCACTCTGCTAAGACCACACAATTCTTACACACCTTACTTTTTATTTAATCATATGTTGCCAAAGTGATGGGAGGTAAACAGAATCTGCTTTTCTAAAGACGTTTATGACAATGTATTCAAAAACAGGACAACAGAGATTTCTCTTTCCCCTCTCCTATCCCTTCCTCCTCAGATCGTGAGGCTTGTTCTTTTATGGTATCTTTAATAAAAGCAATAGAAAAGCAAAAATGACAGCAAAACAAGATTAATTTCTTTACCTCAGAATTAACCTAGTGATAAGTACCTTCTATTCCTCAGGCTGTTGCTTTTAATTTAAGAACTATTACTGTGGTATGTTCATTACTAGCATGCAGTAAGGAGCAGCTAAGGAAGAAAGAAAATAATTCCACATGGCTTTCAAATGCTTCATTACGGAATACAGGAATCTTCTCTCCCACATTCCCCAAAACTAAGCTGTTTTTCTTTTTACCCACATTAAACAACTCATGTACCACACATTCGAACGTAACTCAGCAGTTAAGAAGAAAATAAGTATCCAGTAACATCTTGAAGAATATTCTACCTTTTTAAAACAAACAGCTATCCCTATTACTATGATAACAGATAAAGAACACTGTATCCCTACCTACTTTATTGAAAGAAGAATACTTTAGCTTCTAGTAACTGCTTCTGCAGTATCACAAGAATGGAAAGCTCAAATATCTTTTTCTTTCTTCCCCTCCCCCTCCTTTTCCTTCATTAGCTTGTTCCTAATCAAGGCACAGACTCTCAAGAAAGATAAGCAGAGCAAACTGAGCTCCCGAGACCATGAGTGACTTTTGCTCAGTAAGGTTTTCTTTCTTGATACTGGCACTGAGGGCAACCAAGAAAATGAGACAGAGTATCACACATCAGCAACAGTTACTCCATTTCTTCAAAGCCATGAAGAAAGCAGGAGTCCAGGCTTGCCTTTTACTTTTATGGCACTATTTCCCTATCACAGTCATCAACATCATTAATTGTCTATTGATAATGTTCGGAATATCTTTATTGGCTACGTAAAAACACTCTTGAGATGTATTTTAAAGGAGTTAGGTGAAGTTGCACCTACAATAAACAAAAAAGAGGGACAGGAATGGGCAAAATGAAGCAAACCATTATTTAAAAAAACATCTACAAGGGAGAGGAAGGGCAAATTCTGACCAAGAATACAGAGAAAAAAATCAGAATATCTAGGCCATTAAAACACAGTATTTTTACTGGAATTAATTTCTTCAATAAGTGACTCTTAAAGGATTTTCTATCCACAGAAAAATGGATACGTTATTTGGAATACATGAAAAATAGTAAAATAAAGAAGAAAATAAAATAAGAATATTTGTAAGACAGATTGCTCTAAATGGTATTTTAAAACACAAAAGGAAAACATCACATTAGCTGTGATTAGAATAATATGCGTGGTGTCATATATTTTACAATTCAGCTTCACAACATGAACTTTGGAAGCCATTGTGAACACGTACAGACAGATAACACTGTTTTTTAGTTTATGCGACTGTAAAACAGGTTGATTTTTATTCATTCCTGTTCTCTTTAAAAAGAAAAAGATTCAGGACCCCCCTACATGCAGGAAAGGCATTTCTCAAAAGTAACAGGAAAAAAAACCCCACAACTTATGTAAAAGTCTTTATATGCAGGAAGATATAGGAAGGAAGATCATCATAAATACGCAGCGTTACTTTAAAATTCTCACCATAGAGTGCTACAAAAATACAGTATTATGCTGCACTGACACACATTTCTTGTTTTGCAATCAAAGGAATATACTATCCCTGTTCAAGGAGGTGACTCTAATTGAAAATATAAAAACCAGACCACGTAGATAACACAGTTTAAAGGCATTGAAGCAGAATTATATAGAAATTTTTTATCGCCTTCTTGCTGATCAATTATACTCGAAGAACTAATGGAAAAAACCCATGTACTGGGCAGAGGAAGAGGTAGCTGAAAAAAACCTGTTAGCCACAGAAAAAGCTTGCAGAAAGTTTTATTTGTCATGCAGTTAGTGATAATCGTCTATGAATGCTTGTTTAACCTAAAGCACACAAACGTTAACACGATTTAAAATTTAACTACCTCATTTCAGTTAGGTTACTCTGATTCTACTTTGCCAAGGGCCAAAGGCAGCACAGGAAGAATTACATGAGTGTAGCTGATGCAGCACCTCATTGAACATGGCAACAGAAAAGGCAGAGAGCTAGACGACACAAAGAATCTTTGCCTTGCACAGAAGTGAACTTCCATTTGAATTGTGCCCTTCCCTAGGCAATTTTAAAAATACGATGTTTTGGAAATAAGGCATGAACAAAATCCAAGAAAACTTATCAGTTTTGATTTTTGATAACTTCTGTATGGACACGAACCCTTTGCAATCCCTGTTCTCTGGCTTCTCACCCAAGTTTCTCTATTCGCACACTTGCCGCACTGTTCCAGATGCACAGACAGACCCTGTTCCCCCTGTTCCATCCGTATTTTAACCAGTCTAACCAGAGGTACTCAGCCTCTTCATCTTGCTTTCCTGCATGCATCTCAAAACTCCACATACCCTAGAACTCATCTTACTAATACTACGCCATGCACAGGATTTCTGAACACTGGCTGGAAACTAATAGCATCTTGATGCTAGAAAAAGCAACAGCACACCAGAGAAAAAGGCTTCTTCTGCAGGGCTCTTTCCATCTTTCAGATGACTACCATGCTTTTGCCTCTTCTTTTCCCTCTGATACTTTCTTAGCCCTGGGAGAAGGCTGCTCTCCTTGCAGCTAGAGATTAACTAAGGCTAATTTTGTCTAATTTTAAGCAAAACCAACTAGGGCAGGTAAATGCAAAACAAATCTTGATCAATGGCCCTGTATCCATGCATGAGAAAACATAAATGGAAATTAACTGTGCAATTACCCAGAGGTTTCATTATCTCATTAGCAAATACGGACTAAGCTACACAGAAGGCATTGTGGTGCTGTGCACAGAAAAGTATGATGTCTTCTCTTCTTAATGAAGGGATCATTAGAATCATCACAATTCCACTAAAAAAAGTATTCTTCATGAACTATGCTTAAATTAGGTTTCTCAACAGATTGCATCACTTAAACTCAAATATGAGAGTAGCAAAGCCCAATGCTGCAGTCATTTAAACTCTTTAAAATGAAAGTTTGCAAAAGTAAAGTTCACAGAAGTTTTCAAAAGCAGATACTTAAATCTAATTGTATCATTATCTAGACATCTACATGTAGAAATACTGCTTTTCTCGCCATTCTAGTATCAAGAATCATTATAGAAATCGTTTTCATGAGCCAATCCTAACATTGCTTCATTAGTATTTCTCTTCTGCAGTATGAAAGAGACAGAGTAAAGTTACAGTATAAAAGTAAAGCTTATAATACGTTATTGCTTAAATGTTTAAGTTATGCCTTGTTTTTAATTTCTTGATTATTCTATAATAAATATTTTAGTCTGAAGTCTATTTCAGTCCAGATTACGTAACAGAAATTAAATGCTTAGTGTTGGTTAAGTACATAAGAACTTGCAATGAGACTCTGGAACACTTTAGCTGCACTCTATATAAGAGTTAAATGAATTAAAAAAATACAACAACTTACAATCTGATCAAAAAAGGGTGGTTGACCTCTTTCAAGACTGATTTTTCATTGTGCACATGTTGCTCTTGCTTCAGTCGAATGACATCAGGAATGCTCATTACTTTCAGTGCAAAGTAACGTTTGGCCATTTTTTCCTTCACCAGATGAACACGCCCAAAGGTACCCGTGCCTGAAAAGTGAAAGAACAACTGTCAATTTATTGTAAAAAAAAAAAAAAAAGTAAAAAAAAAAAGTAAAGATAATTTAGTAAATTAAAGCCTACAGAAACCCAGTTCCTGGTTTGTTTGGGTTTTTTTCCTCATCAGTGTATCAGCATTACATTTCTTACCTATCTTCACAAGTTTTTTCTTGGGTTTTCTCAATTTTTAGTGATAATGATTTAATAAAAATAATGGCCACTCTTTAGATAGACACTGGAAGCATTCATTGCAAAGAAGTGGTCCTGAGAAAGGGTAAGAGCGATGTACAAGAAAAATATGTATGCGATGTATAAGATTCAAATGTAACTGATATAAATGAAAAAAGCAAAACTGTTCTCAAGTACTGACGAAAGGCTGGGAAACACTCTTAAATTTCAGAGATCAGTTTTAATTTAGATTGGGTGGGGAGAGGCAAGATAAAATCAAAAGTAGCATTCAGCCTATTATATGCACAGTGTGTGGCACAAAAGAAAAAAGAAAGTCATCACTGACCAAGAACGTAATGTTCAATTATAATGGATTTAATAATTCCTCAACACAAAAAACCACTTAAGTTTTCATATATTATTTATTAAAACAAGGTTGCTAAAAATCAGTCAGGGTTTAAAATGTAGGAACTCATAACATGAAGAGTACAGCATATACAAATATTATGATAACAACAACAAAAAAATTAAAATATTCATCTACCAATGTTCTGTGACTGAGAACAGATGTCTGCAACTATTCAGGTGAAGAGATTATTCCCTTAAATGTGGACAAGAAAGGTGAAGTGATTCAGTAGGAGGGATGCAAGGGACAAAGATACTTAAAAGTTGCTGACCCTTCTGAAAACAAATAAAAAACAAAAAATCTGCTTACAGTGCTGCATCATTATATTAGATGGAAACAGTAGATTTCAGGCACTTTTTTATAGTTAATGTATCCCTTTTTCAATTCACTCTTAAAAAAATGAGCAAAATAAAACCATACTGTCTTTTAAATAATGTATTAGACATTTCTCTATTCAATACAGTAGTCATTATAGTTCCTTTTAAGTGCATTGCACTCAAGACAATTATACCTAACTGAACCGAGTATTTCTTTTAGTTTGAAATGAAAGTTTAAAGTAGCACATTTAGCCACCCTGCTATTTGTACTGCAGCACAGTGTTAATACATTTGAAGACAAACACACATTTCAGCTCTTTGGGTGGTTGCTCATTGTTTTTTCACTCATTAAACAATGCCATGTAGGTTCCATTAGAACAGTACACCAGATTTCTCTAACAGAAATATGTGCCACTATAAAGGATGCTTGGTATTCAAACCAATTGCCTAATTTGTAAAAAGGTCACTCTGTTGCCCAGAAATGCCTTCCAAACAAGTAAAAATCCTTTATTTAAGCTCATAATTATCCCCTGCGTTGCATATACTCTACGAAGGTAGCCAATAGACCTGTTTCAATATTATTAACTGGTATGTCAATTGATTTCAGATTGTGTTGACCAGTTATGATCAATCTATACTACAAGACAATTTTCTAAAATGTATAGTGGATGCAGGGAGATGAGATGTATGTGAGAGGGAACAGATTTTTGAGAGAGGCACAAGGGGGAGACATCAAAAAATGAACTTCCAAAGCTGCATTACTCAGGGAGGAGAGAAAAAACAATGGAGTTTTTGCCTCTAGTAGTTTCAAGAAACTTGAAAATTTATAAAAATTAAAAAAATGTTTATTTTCTGTACATGTATTCTCACTTAAAACATTTACATTTTATTGAACAGTTATTATTTCCAGTCAGTTGTAATAGTGGTTGAGGGCATGGCATTTACTAAAAAAACACACCAAAATACTGATATTAGAAACTAGAAACTAACAACTTCAGCACTCCAGTTTTATGTAACTTGCAGTTCCATTACTAATACAGCTTTCAAAACCAGCTTTCAAGATAAAACTTCTCACTACACAAACCCACCAAGGATTACAGTTGTCCAAGCACAAAAGATTCTATCAAAGCAGTTTTACATTCCCACCTGTCCTGAGTTACAGTTCTTTAACTATCAAAACTGTAAACAGGTCTCAGATAAAGCCTGCTGTTACAGTGAAGTAAGTCACCAGGTTACTCTGGAAAATTTATCATGCAATTAAATCCTTTAACAATGCAGTCGCATTACATACCTGTGAATGACCTTATTTGCACAGGGATGGGCTTCTGCAGTAAAAAAAAAAAAATTATGCAAAAAAAGGCCCAAAAGCTTCCAAGCTGAGCCATCTGTTCAAACTACTTAAAATACTGATTATTTACATCTATATTACGGAATCACGGAATTGTCAGAGTTGGAAGGGACCTCTAGAGATCATCTAGTCCAACTCCCCTGCTAAAGTAGGGCTGCCTAGAGCACATTTTTCAGGACTGCATCCAGGTGGGTCTTGAAAATCTCCAGAGAAGGGGACTCCACAACCTCCCTGGGCAGCCTGTTCCAGTGCCTATTAAATGCACAGACAAAAAAACTAACTGAGGTTATTTCCAAATTAGGAGCTGAAATTTAAGTTATGAATAAAATCACTGTCAAGAATAACTGTAATCGTACTGCACACTGAAATTAAAAATGATCTTAAACTTCTAAGACTTCCAAATGTGGACTTGGGGAAATTAACAGTACTAACCCCATAAGTAAATGCTTGTTTTATACGCATTTTGATATTTGTATGGACTAAGTGCTTCCACAGACATATCCAACAGGAAAGTCATAAGTGAACACATACCTAATTTCTCCTAGGTCTCTAGTGATCTCATGTTTCATGACTTGTTCTACTTGTCCTAGAAGTTTTTATTTTAGAATGCTTTAATTTTTCCTTATGTCTTTATTAGCCTCACTTTACAAATGGTGCTGCCCAGAAATAATAACAGTAATAATAATAATAGCAATCACAAGTTCAATTTTCAAAGAAGGGCCTGTTGGGGACTTATTTAGCAATAGTTCTAACTTTGGAAACGTGGCCTCTTTAAAAACGTCTCTGGCAGGAACAGCAAAGCCCAGCAGGCTATTCCAGAATGGTGGCAAGTACCTAATCTGGAGAGCCTCAGGGAAAACCAGAAGACCACACAGGCAGGCGAGAACATACAACTTCCCTAACCAGTTTTATTGTTGAGCTGATTGCAGGCAGTCTTTTTTCAAACATCTTTAGCTCAATTTCAAGCAACTATGGAAATCAAGAAGACAATACAGACCAAGAAGCCATCTAACATTTGTTTTCAGACGTCTCTTCTCATAATATGAATTTTCTCCCATTAAAGTCTTCTCAGAAAATACATTAAGCCTACATTAGTTGGTAGTGACAGTACCCAGACACACAACCACCACCCTTCCAGTACTTCTGACAAACAATATGCTCCCTTAAAGCCCTGAAGAAAAATAATAGTGATGTTCTGGAATTCGCTTACACCATTTAAGCTGTTCAGTCAAACTCCTCTCACTGCAAAGAGAAGCAAGAGCAAACATGGCAGAGTACTATGTATTTTTTAAACAAGGAAAAAAAAGACCTTAACCACATGGGGCCACTAACAAAGGGGAGCAGGGGAACTTGCTGAAACTTAAAAACAGTTGTATAAAGTATGCAAATTGGGTTTAATATATGCCTTTGCACAGCCACATACAGGATTAATTGCTGAGCTTTTTTTTTTTTTATGCTTAGCTAGTCTTCAGACAACTGGATAAAGTTTGCATACAAAGATGACTACGATTCAAATACCTCACTTAAAACTTTTGGTCTGGATCACCTGCTCAGGCTTTTAGCCATTTCTGCCAATATTTTTTAAATTCTCTTTGAAAATGGGGGGCGGGAGGGAAACAAGATGGGACATGATGGTCAAGGTGGGAGGCTGCAACAAGGTGTTGTTATAGTTGTTTAGCACAGTCAAGAAAATCTAGCTGTTTTAGAAAACAGGTTTTGTTGTGACTAGGTGGAAATTCTGCCCCTCACATTCACGGAAAGAAAACTGAAAAATTGAAGCAGTGAAGTGGCAGTATTTAAGATGGAGGCTCAGCTGCATAAATTAAGAGGGAAGGTTTTTTGGAAGCAGAAAAAGGCAGCGTTACTAGTTTTCTATCAAAGTACCACTGCCTCCTGCCCTCCAGGAAGGAGACACTAGTTCTGTTAATCCCCATGAAAGAATTGTTCAATTTTTTGCCCTGATCATATCAGAGCTCAGCTGTATGAACCAGCTAAATTTGACCTTCTGTGACAGATAAGTAAACATTCCTTAGGTTTACCTTAAAAAAAGAAATATTCTGTACTTGCTCATCTTGCACATAATAATGGAAGGAAACACATTTGTTTACAGATCTGCACAATATTCTACTGACTAGTAGATATTCTACTACCAGTTCAAGAAAACTTCGGAGACTGTGTACCATTCTAGATGAGTCCTGGGACCTACCAAGTACTATCCTGCTGGAGGAAGAGCAATGACTAGACACACACACATGCATATCCCTGTCTGCCTCTCCTTATCATAGTATGTAATGCCAGAGTTTTACAGCAAAAATGCGCTTACATCAGAAAATTACACCTCATGAAAATTGTTGTTATTAGAAGGTCTCATGGAGGATTTGTCATTTATTTGCACAGCCCCCTTCTCCCTGCTAAGGCATACAGCAAATGGAGGTTTCTGGTCACCAGTAACAAAAGCAAATGAAGTGCCTGTGCTATTTGCAACATGCAACAATTCAAGATTTTCAGGACTAAACGAACAAACAGAATAAAACATGCAAAATGCTAATCACTAATCCAGTCTAATCTGTTTACAACAGAAACAATAAAATTTTTGGATCCCATTGCAAATTTAGTATGGTTGCAGAACTTGAAGGAACGCCAGCAATCTTCTCAATTAGGTAACCTTCTCATGTTAAACACACGCAAAGGGCGGAGGCCAAAAACTGCAGAGGACCAGCTTGGTCTAGGTATCAAACACAAGAAGAGCATTCTCAGCCTTACAAAACAAGCTGGATTCCCTAATGCCATGCCAAAATACCACAGCCAGTTTCCAGGATTTTACTCTCTTTGAAGCCTGGTAGAAAAGAATAAAGAATGTGGGAATATTTCTGATGCAATTTTAGATACTTTTGATGCTAGGAAAACCAATCCTGCAACTTTTGATCAGCTAAAACAATTGCATGAGTAGTCATGTAGTGACTGTTTTGCTATTGATGTAGGTGACTAATTTAATGCTCAGTTTGCCTCTTTATTTGTTCCCATTAATTATGCCCAGCTGTTCCAGCTTTCCATTCTTTTAATCCCCAGCTCATTCTTAAAACCAAGTTTGCCTTGCTCAGATAGATACCATCTGTTTTAATGAAGAATAAAATAGGTCATGTGAGATCCATGACCCTGAGGGCTGCTTTCTGAGTCCCAAAGGGGTTGGTCTTGACTTCCACAGATGCCTACAAAAAGCATCAGATGTATTTGCTTTTATTTACAGTTAGAAGAAACGTTTCTTACTGTGCCGCATATTAATCTTTACTGGTAGCCACAAGCACAACAGACTTAATTCTGTTGAATATCAGAGATAAACTAAGTGAATTGTATCACATTACAAACTCACTATTGAATGTTAAATTTGTCTGCCATTTAATCTGTCTCATCTTGGGACAGAACTTGAACAGCCTAGCAATAAATATCTTAAAGGGGGTAGTGGGGATTGTCAATAATTCTTGACAAAGAAGGGGAAGAAGTGGCACAGCAAAGGAAACCAGCCTGCCCAAATAGACTGGTAATCCAAAGATTAACACTTGAGAGAAAGCTATGGGAAAACCACATGACACAACTAACTGCAGGCTTCTACAACAGAAGATGTGGCTGGCACACAGAGGGCAACATAGAACAAGGATGATGATTTTGGACAACACAGTAGTCAAGTTTATGGGGTTTTTATTTTTCAACCCATAGACCAGCGTTAACTGAAAATACCTTGCAGAGTACCACTCAACCTTCTCAAATTCAGTGTCTTCACCAGCTCTGTATTGCTCACCATAACTCTTAGACCACTGTTTATATATTTCTGTATATATATATATATTTCTCTAGAGAGTTCTGATCTAAACCTGACAAACATACCAGAGAAATAAAGAATTTTAGAGGAGGTTTTACAGGTTGCCTGTTCATCTGTCTAAAACCGTGTATCTCATACTACTGAATATAAGAAGTGAATGTCAGACAACACTTTTTGCAAAGCTTTTGTATATCCTTCAATGATCATGTATCAGAGGACACAGTCTTATTAAAAGAGCTTAAAAGCATATAAAATAGAGATGCCTCATGCGGTGTTCACCATGTGCGGCTCTGCCAGAGCAGCTTGCTTCTATGACTTCGCTCATTCATCCATTGTGCTATGATTTAGTTTACACTAGGAACTCCTTGGATAGAAAAAAGTATTTCCACTTAGCAATAATGTGAAAAACTATACCGCAAGGAATATGCCTGCTATGTTCTAGGCAAGATCATCGCTTTTCAGACTACCTGTTCCAGAAATTTTATTGCCAGTGGCATACCAGCAGTTCTCTCTTACTTCTATTTTAGATTCTACACTCATCCCTTGTCAACCCATTTTTCAACTGAAAGCTCAGTATCATTAATTCTTTATTCCAGCTCAGCTGAACTTGAAAAGAACGTAGCAATGGCACGTTCAAAGCACAGCCTAGCTTTTGACTCAAAAATACTGCTGTAAAAAATTTCCCCCTCTTTGCTGCTTCCAAATTCCAAAGACCTGACATATTTTCAGGCTCTTCTCTCTTCCTTGGTATACAAGGAGCCTATAACAACACACAATTAAAACTACATTTAACATTCTAGAATTTGGTATAGTCTCTTTTCAACTCACACAAGATTTGATATGCCAGACAATACCAAGCAACTGTGTCAACAATTCCTGTTATTGACCCACCCATTTAATTCTTTCTGAATTACAATCCTTAAGAGTTAAGAACACAGGAATCACCAGGCTAATTAATACCCACCAGTCAAGCTTCCTGTTTTTCACATAGTTCAGAGACAAGTTTCTGATTTCGAAAAAGTGCCATTCAAGAGAAGACCCATGACAGAAGTTTCTTTCAAATTCCAGATAATTTTTGTTTTTTGGGCTCACAACTTCTTTGGTCTCTATAAAAATATAGTAAATATCAGGGTGTCTTTAAACAAAATAAGCAGAATCCTTAAAAGTTTCTCCTCTCTATTCTTTCTTTCTTTATTTTGAAATACCAGGGACCAATCAATAAATGAGAAGACAAACTCACCAGCCTGCTGGTGATAACATAACCCTTAATCCTTTCCATTTCTAAACAGCTCTTAGAACATTGAATTCAAGTACATGTCCATGTACTTAACAAAACTTTAATATCCACAATAATCAGAACCATTCTCATAGAACCGGTATTTCCCCACTTCACTGATCAATAGTATTTTTGTAACTCTTCCTATGGCTTCTGCTACCTGTGATTCATTACCTGATATAAAGAATATGAACAGATGAGTGGACAAAGTTTTTCCTCCATATTGAAAATAGGACATTGCAAAGTCATTATTACTCCTACTTTCACCTATTTAAATATTGCACATGAAATGTTGATAAATCTCAACTGCAAAACTGTGGAGATGTAAACGTTTTACAAAAACAGCTCAAAGCCTGTAAAGATGTACTCCTTTTTCACCTAGAAAACTAAGCTCTATACTGCTTTTCCTGAACTAAATTTAGGAGGCCTGTTGAAAAATAGCATTTCAAATGATACCAAACACCTGCTAAAAGTAAAGTGTATCAATCTGTATTGACCCCACTTTAAAAAAAAATTTGGTCTATCACATTTTCATAGAATCATAGAATGGTTAGAGTTGGAAGGGATCTTAAAGATCATCCAAGTTCCAACCCCACTGCCATAGGCAGGGACACCTTCCACTAGAGCAGGTTGCTCAAAGCCCCATCCAGCCTGGCCTTGAATGCTTCCAGGGCTGGGGCATCCACAACCTCCCTGGGCAACCTGTTCCAGTGTCTCACCACCCTCACAGTAAAGAATTTCTTTCCGGTATCTAATCTAA
>KZ505800.1:577955-596433 GCA_002844005.1 Limosa lapponica baueri | reverse complement strand
AATTCTATCATCACATGATCACTGCAGCCGAGGCCACCCTTGAACTTGACATTCCCGACCAGCCCCTCCTTGTTGGTAAGGACAAGGTCCAGCTCAGCTCCTTTCCTCGTTGGTTCCTTGATCATTTGAAGAAGAAAGTTGTCATCAACATATTCCAAGAACTGCCTGGATTTCCTGTGCTCTGCTGTGTTGTCCTTCCAACAGATATTGGGGTGGTTGAAGTCCCCCATGAGGACCAGGGTGTGTAAGCGCGATGCTGCCCCTATCTGTTTATAGAGGGCCGCATCCTCGCTGTCACTTTGATCTGGTGTTCTATAGCAGACTCCTACTGTAACATCACCTGCCCCCGTGCTCCCTTTAATCCTGACCCATAAACTCTCTGTCATGTCTTCATCCATCCCCAGGTGGAGCTCCACATATTCCAGCTGGTCCTTGACATAGAGGGCAATACCCCCTCCCCTTCTGCCCAGCCTGTCCTTCCTGAAGAGTCTGTAACCCTCCATTCCAACAATCTTTTAAAAGATAAGTACAGCTAAGCTAAGCATCGGGTACCTGGCTGGCTAGTAACACATTCCAAGTTTAAACACTAGAAAACATTAAATTATATATTTCATCTGATAAGAATTTCAGGTAAAGTATTATCAAAATGTGTCACTTTTTCATAGCTGGAAAATAATATGTAAATTAGGAAGTGTAGTAGTAAGATAGGCCACCTTTGTAACTTTTAAAAGTTGTAAAACGTCATTCAAATCCTATTCACAGAATTGCTTCTTTCAGTTAGGGAGAGATTAAAATAAACATGTTAACTGAGACCTTCTTGGAGTGCAAATATTAAAGAGAAGGATTTTTTTTTGTGTTGGTTTGTTTTCCTAAAAATCTTACAAACACCAAAAGCCAGACATACAAAACCCAACATCTAGCCATCTCCTGTCCATTAACTGGTGTTCAAAATTCCCATCAAGTTTAGTAATTCAGCATTGTTTCTAAATGAACTTGTGCTCATAGTTAATCTTTTATAATTGCTTTAATTATTTCTTTAATGTTTTAAAACACCATGAAATAACTTCCTTAAAATGAAACCTAAAACAAATTGTTGAACATTTAGGCTAAAAGTTACTGTTTTAATTAAAATGTATTACACACACTCACCACAAACAAAATACATGAATGCATCACAAAGTAACCAGACTCAGGCAAAGAGAAGGAAAACCAAAAAGATAAGTCTAGTATTATTCTAGGTATCATCACAACCCAGATTTTAGGCTGCAGGATTCCTTTTGATTGTTTAAGAAAAAACAAAATGAAACAAAGAACCAAAAAACCCACCCCAATATGATAGAAACATTTTATATTACAACCCAAAATGATGAATCCTGATCTCTCTTCAGATACTATTTAATTTTGGGTCTGCTGTTGTGGGTAAACAGCTCCTACTTCTTGAGTTGGGCTTAGTGCTACATTGAAAATTTTGAACTGGATGTCACAGAAGCAGACTAAATCAAAAGGGATTGACATCCCATTTTCTCTGAAGACAAGTAACTTGCAGTTTATCTCTGGCAGTGCATAAGGAACCAATTCTGGTAAATCATTAATACACTGGTTTTCACTTATTCTATTCTGATGATGAGCTAGAAGTACTTCCCAGTGATTTTTCCCCCTCCCAATGAAGGCAGAAGAAAGATGGCAAGTAAAACATGCAGGGACGTACTAAATTGGAAAAATTAGCTCTGTGGCTAAACTTAATCCCCACAATCAAATCTTTACCCAAGAGGACAGTAAAGCTTACTCTCTTGTCAGTTGCCAGCACTTCTATCTTCACCTTCAGTTTTCCTGTTTACAGGAAGCATTTACAGAACTGATTTGGCTAGTTGCTTTACTCAAATTCTGCATGGAGATATTTAGCTTGGTTTTCCACAAAAACACCCCAAAACAATTTGCTGTATCACTAATCAAGGACAGATTTAAAAACTTTCCAAGTAATGATTGTATCCTTTAGTTGAAGTTAAGTTCTTAAAAGTTTAAAACAGCACCTCTGCAGAAGATACACCACAGTTCAAGTACTTAATAGGTTGTTCCAGTAGCTTTTGCTCTGTCAACTGCTACAGTTGAATGAACCTAGTGTATGGACAAAGCTTATAATTATACCCAAAGAAAATAGAAAACCTTAAAATAAAGTTGACCAGCTAAACAACTACAAAATATAGCTGTGCCCAAAACTCATGTTGTCATCCAAGAAAAATAAATGACACTTGATGACTAAGAAACAAATACTTACAAATGCAATAATCAGTGAAGAGTCACTTTGTTCCATAGAAGTTAAAGGTACAAGGAGTCTGATAAAGATCAGAAATACATGCAGCAGTATGGGTCAAAACTTTAACAGCAGCTCCCTCTGAACTCTGAGAGGCTAAATAGGGGTACTTACTAGGTATCTAACACCTGATTAGCCACTTCCCTTTTCAATCCAGAAATATGTGCCTCTACACACTTCTAGGATTTTTACATAACCAGCATATTTTTGTCTGTCCTGAAACTCAGCTCTTGCAGATTTTTTCCTTTGTTTTCTCCGAAAGAACTACTTGATGCAAGTAAGTCCCATATTAATGCAAAGAAAGTATCAGGCTTAATATTCTTGACTGTGTCCTTTTAAAAAGCAAACAAAAAAATCTTGTTAAAGTACAAAGGTTTATTATTGCTGAATGAATGTAATAAAAGCCACATTGTTTGTACTTGACCAATTTCCTCCTTCACCAGTGCTGGACAGAAGCCTTTGAGAGACTGGTACCTCTTATAATACATTCCTTTCAATTACATTTCACTTCCATCTTCATCTAAAGTAGTGCTAAAACATTGTATTTTTCAATACTTTTGGAACAGATTATCTATTCATTACTTAATATGTTATTTCTACAATGCTTTTAAAGTACAAGAGTGAAGAGTAAATTATGTTGAAGAGCTCCTAGAGGAAGACAGACCAAAGACTGGCTTTATTTAAATGCACTCAGCACATTTTAGTTCTCTTGCATGCTAAATAGGCAACTAACAGAAAACTGTTCAAAATTACCTATTCCTTGCTATTTTGTGTGTTACCACAGAATTGGGCACACAAGACTTGAGTCCAGAAACAGACGTATGTATTTACACACATGTATACGAGCAAAATAGAGATTTAGCTAGAAAGGCCAGGTTGAAAACGAGATACACTAATATTGAGAAAGCAAATTCTATCAAATTAACAGTGAAAATCAAGTTCAATGGCAGCCAATAACTACTTCTCCATTTTTTTTTTAAAGTTTAACCTTTATTCACTCAGACTTTTGACTTTCATTTTAAAGATTTCATTAACATACAATTGTTGGCAACTCACTAATTGTTAGTTACTAATTGCTAGCAACTATGAAGAATTTACTTCATACACATCATCAAAACTATGCCAAACGATACCTATACAACTTTATAATCTTCACCACTGTGACCCAAATAAAACTTATTGGCACAATATCACAAACGTGCTATTAAAAAAGTCAGTTTTCACCTATACTGATATAGTTAATAAACACACATTGCACACAATAAAGAAGAGATACAGTTTTTACAAATAAATACAGAATCACAGAAAGGAAGGGATTGGAAAGGACCTTCAGAGATCATCTAGTCCAACCCCCCTGTGAAAGCAGGTTCACCTAGAACAGGTTGAAGAACATGTCCAGACAGGTTTTTAACATCTCCAGAGAAGGAGACTCCACAACCTCTCTGGGCAGCCTGTTCGTACTCTGCCACCCTCAAAGTAAAGGAGTTTTTCTTCATGTTGAAATTAATTTCACTGAATTTCACTGAATTTTTTTTAGAGTTGGAAGGGACCATATAGATCATCTAGTCCAACTCACCTGCTGAAGCAGGATTGCTTAGAGCATGTTACTCAGGACTGCATCCAGGCGGGTCTTGAAAATCTCCAAAGAAGGGGACTCCACAACCTCCCTGGGCAGCCTGTTCCAGGGCTCTGTCACCCTCACCGTGAAGAAATTCTTTCTCATATTTGAGTGGAACCTCTTACGTTCCAACTTGTGCCCGTTGCCCCTCGTCCTGTCACTGGGAACCACTGAGAAGAGTCTGGCTCCCTCCTCCTTCAACCCACCCTTGAGATACTTATAGGCATTGATAAGGTCTCCCCTCAGCCTGAAATTTCTTGTGTTGCAGTTTGTGCCCGTTGCCTCTTGTCCTGTGACTGGGCACCACTGAAACGAGTCTGGTCCCATCCTCTTGACACCCGTCCTTTAGATATTTATAAGCATTGATGAGATCACACCTCAAACACATCACAGATCACAGCTCAAACCACATCCAATTTACCATCTTGCATTTACCCATATGATCCGTAGTTCTACATATGTTAATGAAGTTTTTACAACACAAAAGAGTCTTAGAAGGTACTTAACGCTGTTGTTGGGTTTACTTTACACTTGATCTGTTATGCAGACAAAAACAGAAAAAGATTTCTGATATAACTAAACCCTTTTCTGAAAATTTTATTTAGTTTGATCTTTGTTTTGAATGGGTTGTACTGAGTACTAGAGATTTTATTATGATATGCATAAAGGACTTAGTGTTGTACCTATAGCAAAATGAATACTTTCCCAAAAGACTCAAATAATTTCTTTGCATCTAAGCTATGAACAGCGTACTGGGCCACTGAGACCCTGTATTCTATCTGCTGTAACTTAAGTTTTACAAAACAAAATCAAGCTACAAGCCAGTAAGAATCTTCTCCTAAAACCCTGTTTCAATCTGGAACAAGCACTGCAAATGGATTTATTTTTGGTTAAGGGTTAATACACTGAGTGGAACTCTCTTGAGTGGAACTCTCTTGAGTGGAACAAAGCATTCCTCAAAGGGAAGGCTTTGTTTATATTCATAAGGCAGTATCAAAGGATATTCCTGAGAGACTACAGGGTAAGATGCATTATGTATCTAGAAATTACTTCATATGCTCATTACCCTTCCAAATTCTCTCATACTATACCATACAAAAAAATAGTGTGACACTGTCCAAGGTAAGATAATGAAATCATTGTTGTTTGATGCTAGAAGGGACATAATAATATCCTCCATACAAAGAACTATTATGCGAGAAAGAGGAAGTAAGCCTGGAATACCCAAATAAAGTTATATCTGATATGGAACTGGAACAAATATACTAACACAAATATTACGTTTCAAAATCCCAGTCTCCAAATTTCATTATCAAATATCAATTAAATATTTCAGAAGAAAATCCCTATAGTGCCCAGGAATTAAACTGCTGATAGAAGCAGAGACTGAAAATATTCTTTGTATTAATATCTAATGTTACTGAAGACCTGCCAATGTTAATTTAACAGTTACGTTTAGTGTAAACACTTAAATACTCCAGCAGAAAAGGACTGTGGTCTTTAAATTATTCATACTCTTCAGGACTGTGTGGACCACAACTGTTTTTTCTCTATAATGCAGAAAAATAGGTCTAAATTGAATTAAAATCCTGCTGTTTTCTGACTTCAGCCTACTATGCAACTGAAACATAGAATGGATAATTAATATTTTTCTATTTCTACTGTGCAGGAAACATACAAAAAGAAAAGCCACTTTACCAAGTTTCCACAGTTAGAAGCCAACTGCCTTTGTTGGTTTTATACAGACACTTTCCTTTCCCTCCCATCTCCAAACTGGGGTCCAGTCTCTCTTTAATATTATAACCCTGAGTGTCATACCCAAGAAATCTATCCAAGCCAAGAAATAAGAATTTAAATAGAAGGTTGTACATATTTGACAATTCTTAAATGGACAAAGATGAACCAGGATGAGAACATTTCAGAATTTATGAAAGAGTACACCCAAACAACCTACAAATACACTTCTGTCATGAAACAACCTTGATTTTCAAAGTAACTCTCAAGAAACAAACTGTACAAGAAAAGGGAAATCAAGAGGTGAATGGGTCACTATAATCAATACTAAAATAAGTTTCAGAGGCTATGGCATATATCATAACAACATGATTAATTTTGCAACAGTAAGGATAGACTTTTTGACCGACACCAGATAGCATTTTTGTGCAGAACTGAGTTTCTGTACAATTTTTCCTATTTTTTTCTTTAAAACATAAAATCCTCTAAGGTACAATATTTATTTTAATACCATTTGCATTAGACATATTTTGCTAATTTCATACATCTGAAAACACAGGCGGGAAGATGCAGCATGTCACAAACAGGCAAGGATATAGGTGCATTCCCTAAACAATAAATTTTTCCCCATGCAAAAGCAAGACTGACATATAAGGTTATGGAAATAAATCTCATTTGCAATAATGACTATGAGCTACTTCTGAACAAAAATATTTAAAGAGTAAATATATATATGTATAATAAAGAATTTATCAGATTTGAAATTATTCACGAGTCACAATATGAAACTGAGAATCCTTCATTGAGTCACATGAAGAGCAAAGAGAAGGGTAAGGTTCAAAATTAAACATCAATGAGATAGCGAAAGAAAATATCATACAGTAGATATGTTTCAATCACACATAGGCCACAGCTTTCAAGATTCCCCGAAAGAATGCTTGCTTTGGACAGGTAAGCACAATTCAGCTTACCTAGATTTAGGCTTACAAAGCTACAACATTCACTCCTAAATTTCCAAGCTAATGTAAATACTGGAGAAAAGCTAATCTCATTAATTCTTGGAATATTTAGATCAAAATGCAGGTAAGTGATCTCAGACAGCTATTTAATAGCTAGTTTCAGAATGACCAGCTTACCCAACACAAAACAGTATGTGTAGCGTGAGAAGGCTTAAATCTAAGGAAATTAAAACTTGTATTGCAGAATACTACTAAGACCCATTAGTGGCACAGTACATCCTTCTTTAAATTGTATATAATCTGTCAAAACACATATCTCAAGTGTCTGATAGCAATCGTGTTCAAATTTATGTTTTCTAAATTGTTTACAAGTAGGCCTCTCTTAAATATTATCTGTCAATCCAAGGACTGGCTCCATTAAAATAAAAATAAAAAAGTCACCTCATCCTCATGTTGTAGAATTTGAGCAATACCACAGACAAAAATCTGTGTAAATCCAGAAGGAAAACAGGAAGCACCTACCTGAGCATGCACCCTACACAAATCTTTCCGTAAGACTTGAAAACTCGCCATAAAATCTGAAAGCACTTCAAACGTTGTCAAACAAATTTAGTTCAGTTTTCAAATGCATTGAGAAGAAAAGACCATGTAATCCCTCGCATGTATTGAGTTCGGGCTGAATAAATCTCCTCCTTACCAATGACCCAGTGTTCAATACATACCTCCAATTGCAGAATCTCAGCCTACCAATTCATTGGATTCACCCATTAACCTGATGGTGACTAAGTTCAAAGTAGTACAGTGGCAACTCACCCACGATGTGTACACAAGAAAAAAAAAAAAGTCAATCAAGATGTTAAAAACTGCATTTCAGGACAACTGTTTGGAGAATACAATGAGTCAATACACATGGACAGCTCTCCATGCTAATTGGACCAGCTAATCTAAAGAATGCTTTAAATGGAAAACAAAGCTTTAAAAAGAAAACAGAACACCCCCCCCCCCAAACCTCTCCATTATCTGTGACAGTCAAAAGCATCAGTAGATCAGAACCTTGAGATCTAAAACAAATCAGTCCCTGATTAGTGTTAGCTGAATACACTCCTCACAAACCTCTACTCTACACACAAGAGTTTAACTTTTACATAGAGTGTATTTAGAATACTGCTTGGAAACCTATTCTCAGCATTAAAAAGTTATAAATTGCTCTGTTCTGCAGGCCATAAGGAGTTATTTCCTGGATCTTAACTTATAATGCTCCGTATGGTCATAAAGAGTATCAAGTATATTATATAGTAGTAATAATAGTGAAGACTACTAGATAGACCTTACTAATAGAAACAGAATTTCCAACCATCATATCACAGTTACAGTTATGAGCTAGTCAACCATACAGAGCCCTTTTTATAACCCCAGTGTTTTCACTTTCCAGTCACTGAAAGCAGTCATTAATATTCAAATCTTGAAAATCAACCCAAGTTCTCTTTTTTCTTAAGAATCTACATTTTTTTTAGATTTTCAGTTATTTCACTCTGCTATCCCATGCATGTCTTCATCACACATCATTTTTTTAGCAAGATATACCCCTTATGTGTGTAATATAATATATAGATACACATATAATATAATATATAGATACACACACATACACCCATTTACCGGTTAATTTATTTCATTGTTTACTGGTGTAGTTGCTTCTTACTTCTACTCTCTCCCATGCACTATACTCTCTCAAAATTAGTTATCTGAACCTAGACTGATATATTTAAAAACAGGATCACAGTCTGCAGTAAAGAGAGCAATGAATAGCAAATCCAACCCCACCTTGATAGGACAGATTAAATTACAGCTAATTGAGTTCATGAGCTGTAGTTCACACGCCAAGAGTACTTCACATGCCCTTGTAGACGGTTTCTCCAAAATTGTAGCGTCGTTGGTTACAAAGAGGTTCACTCGCTATTATAGTTGACAAAGCATACCTTTCAATAAAAATGTATTTTAAATTATTCATTTTAAAGAATAAGCATTTCAATATAATTTATAATTCAGGACTTACTCTTAAAGAAATAGCGCACAAGCACAAATGTGTTAAAATTAGAAGGCAGAGCCAGATATAAAGATCAGAAATGAACACAAAACCAATCTATCTGGGCTGGATCATCAATTCATACATAATCCAAATTAGTTGTAAGTTACTGGTTTCTACCAGTTATCAGTTTATGATCCATTAACACTTTTTAGAGAGGCTGAAGCATGCTAAGTTTTCAGCAGCAAAGATAAATGCTGCAAAGATAAAATTCTGCCATGAAGAGAGATGAAATATGCCAAACAAGAAAAATTATTAGGCATATTATATATTTACTGTTCTATGAGCAAACTGCAGTTTGTTTCAGATGCTTGCACGTTTCCTAGGAACAAGTAATAGTCTCAGAAGACAAGACAGAGACTGATGAAATTATTCTTTCACATGTTAAAGGTCCTCCTACATCACTGATGGCAGAAGAAATTAGCATTGCACTGTCCAAAATATACCTCCTCAGGAGGTTATCTGAAGAAAACTGTGCCAATGACTAATAAAAATATCTTACTTCTTGACATAAAAATTAAACATTATCCTTAATAAGATTTGGCAGCATACAAGTTAAGTACCATCAATGTTTAAAGAGTCCCTAAAGCACCTGTTTTCACTGTGCTGCCCTTTTTCGTCAAGTCAAGTTACTGAGTTCCTCAGTCCTTAAAATGAGGTCTGTGTATGACAAGCAAAAATCTTTAGAGATGACTGTACTTTATGGTAAATTATTAAAAAGTTTGCACCAAAAAAAGGATTTGTCCTGCTTATAAAACTAAAACAACTTTGCTATGGAAGGATCTCCAAAGCAAAGTGATCAAACAGTACGGCTTTTTCCCTTCTCTCTGCTCTCCCTCTCCCCCTCCCCCAAGTGTCCCAGCATTTCTAAATTGGGTTGTCTGGGTTTTTTTCCCATTACAACAATCATTGTTTAATTTTATTTCAAGAATCATATTTCAGAGGACCAAAGGAGGCCAAGCAACAAAGTGGTGTTTGTTCTCAAACAATGCAGCGCCTAACATCTCTATCAAAAATGAAAGCCAATTAGGCTAGAAATCACAACTAGTCTGGGATTATCTGGAGCTCTGAATCTCTCCCTAGCTGTTAGATCCAATTGCCAGCAGGAGAGTTTTTTCCTCCTACAGATATTTTAAATGCCAAAACATGTGAAGATTAGAGAGACATTTATCAACGCATTTTATTACAGGAGATAAACTGGTAATATTTCATGCAAGAGAGCCCAACTTTAGGGTATCAATGAATCCATAGCTGGCTTATTTGCACGTAAAGTTGCTGACATCGCACACTCAGTATCAACTAGCAACAACCACAATTTCAGATACACCTTCCAAATCTAGCACTAGTAACATTTGTTTCTTCGCATACGATTATTTAGAATACCCAGTCACGCTCCTCGTCAGACTTTCATTCTGTTCTACTTGTTTTGCTCTGAAAAGATACAATATGGAAGAAACACAAACCTACCTAAACAAAATGGAAGAGTGTCTCAGAAAAGCATTAAGTCCCCTTATCCTACTCTCTTTTTCCAACATAACTTTTAAGTAGGAGTTCCAACATTCTGAACTAAAGGTACAGCCTCACCTATGCATTCATCTGCATTACCACCTGCCAGCTTTCTCTGACTACTCATCCACTTTGGTAGTCCCCATTTCACTAGGAACCCTCTTTATTAAAATACAGCCATGCAAATAAGTCAGTACAATTCAAAAAGAGTATTTGAAATTAAGACAGAGGTGTGAACTCTTGTCTCCAAATACTTAGTGTCAAAGCATTTCACTTGCAATTAAACATTTAAGATCAAGACTCAGAGACAAACTTATTTATATTACAGACTTTTATCACCAAGGTACACTCTTATGAAAACTCTTAAAAGCAATGTGAAACAAGCATACTCTAAGCTATGAAATCAAAAACTATGCAACCAACTCCTGCTTTAGTTTAAAGTTAGATGAGTTTACCTGCAGATCTGTCAGAAAAAAAGAAAAAAAAAAAAAAAAATCGATGAGGGACTGACTAATTAGCCACAAAGCCAGATATCTTCCACGTTTCCCATGTCACAATGTTGCTCCTCTATTTCCTATTAGCATGTATCACAAGAATAAAGAGTTCACCTGCAGTATAGTACAATTCATACATATTTCATGTTAAAAAAAATATAAAAGTCCTTGCTGAAGAGCATTTTGAGAGTCTATTTCTCAATCTGCCTCTGATGTCAGCCAAGTTCTCAACTTCTGCTCACAAAACTAAAACGTTACACTTTTTTGGGGGGGGAGGGGAGGGAGGGAAATATCCTTTAGATTTCAGACATCAAATACTGTTATTTCACAAAATGCACATGACCCACTCAAATTGTCCCACCACAGATTTCCAGAGCATTGTTTTCCCAGAATTATCGCAAATCAAGCCAACAAGGCTTCACCCTGCCTAACCCACAACTGACAGTGCAGTAGGAGAACTGAAAAATTTAGGACTACCTAACAACAAAGGCAGCAAAAAAATCATCTCCGCTGCCACCAAAATAAATCTTTTGGCTTACAGTAAGTCAAGTGTTGCAGACAAAGAGTTGAAATAATTCTAGACACTCTCTTCACTTAGACATTTAGAACGAAAGATAAGAGTTTATTAAACACTTCAAGGGGATAGCTTTCATAGGTTAAAACCTATGATATAAACAGCATCAGGAATGGATGTGCCCCAATTTGTTTCTACTTTTCAGCTGATGAAGGATGAAACATATACAACTGAAATCCAAAAAACTGACTTCAGAAACACAGGGTTTTTTTTTTCCCCAAAGAAATATATTTCCATGTATTTTAAAATATTTTGCATTAACTTTGGTGTTAGTTCTTTTTTTGAGATTGTTTCCAAATCTCTTCTCAGTTACTTTTTTTTCCTTCTAACGATTAGTCTTGTAGGATACGCTGTCTTTCTCACAGCTTCTTTCCAGCTGCCTTTTCTAGGAGGAAAAAAAAGTAACAAAACGACTTTAATCAAGGAAAATTTTCCATGAACAGATCCAAGGAATCAGTGCTACTCACTGTGAAATTACTAGAAGAGATGCAGAAAGTTTTTAAACAGAATAATTTGAATTAAATTGCAATACTGGGAAACTTTTAGAAATATTTTTAAGTTTATTATATCCCAAATGACATTATTTCCAAAGATACTAATGAGTGAGCAATTTCTACACATATGGTTGCTAATGTGAATTTTAAGTGGATTGAACTACATCGATCACTAAAAAAGGAGTAAGAACAATGCTGTTGATTTAACAGAACTTCTGTATCCACCATTTCTGAGTGTGCCAAGGTGGGTTAAAGAAGTCTTCAGAGGCCTTTGAAAGTCACCAAAGTCAGGGAGAGTTTAGTGGCCTCAGAACACAAATTCAGCATACTGACACGCAACCTGAAACATCTTGATGAAAGAGAGGACAAGAATCCCAGTTTAGAAACAAACTGACCAGCAGCTGTCCTTATTGTTCGTTCTCCAGGGACAGACACAGAGTTACCCACTAATCTTCCTGAAAACAAACTAAAAATTTACAGTGCATACTCTGAAGTTATTTTTGGCAGGCCATGCAAATTAAAACTGTGCAGGCTATCATCTCCTGTGCCCAAGGAGCTGTAAGAAGCCAATACCAAGCTAGGGGGAAGAGGTCTGAGGCTAGAAGTCTCTCATCAGTTTTGGGGCAGGTGGCTAGAAGAGTCTGCTATTAAAGCACCCAGAAGTCTTACATAAACACAGTCAGTTCCCAGCTTCTTATTTTTTATACTTGCCATCCATATAGCTATTACAGTGCATCCTAATTAGTAGATCAGCAAAGTAAAAATCTTCCACCCAGTTAAGCCTGTTTTTGAAGAGTCTATGGAGGGATAGCTTTCTTAACATCTACCTAAACAATTTTGGAGCATTTAATTTACTGACTGGAGCACTACCAGGGAGGCATAAAAAGCAATACTAACTAGATATTTTGCTTTAATCCAGACAGCTCCCTGCACCTTCAACAATAATGGCAGTGTCATTACCATAAAATTTCTCAAGGGTGGGTTGAAGGAGGAGGGAGCCAGACTCTTCTCAGTGGTTCCTAGTGACAGGACGAGGGGCAACGGGCACAAGTTGGAACATAGGAGGTTCCACTCAAATATGAGAAAAAACTTCTTCACGGTGAGGGTGACAGAGCCCTGGAACAGGCTGCCCAGGGAGGTTGTGGAATCCCCTTCTTTGGAGATTTTCAAGACCCGCCTGGATGCAGTCCTGAGTAGCATTCTCTAAGCAATCCTGCTTCAGCAGGGGAGTTGGACTAGATGATCTATATGGTCCCTTCCAACTCTAAAAAAAAAAATTCAGTGAAATTCAGTGAAATTTCAGATTGCTCAGAGTCCCCATATTCCCCAATACAGAGAGAACAACACTTAAGCAAATGCCATGAATGCTGTGTAAAAAGCTACGTTTTAATGAAGAACCATACCAAAACTCAAATACTGCATAGTAGGCACCCCGAATGTTCATTTCATATGATTTTGGTAACACATCATTCCCTCCTATGTAAGAATCATGTAAAAACCCCACAAACAAACAAAGACCTTGGCAGCTCCACATTCTTCTTATATTAGACAATGTAAGAGACGAAACAGTCACTTTTTCCAGGCAAAATAATGTATTGCATTGATAGCTTCAGTGCTTTTTAAAGTATGCATAAGACAATACCAAGTGTACACAAGAAAAACGTGCGTATGACAGGTTACAACTGCTAATAGTAATTTGTATTACATAGTTCTTCTGCCTTTAGTTGCCTTTCCCAAGTACTCCAATAAATACAAAATACAAATCATTACATCTGAATTCTTGCAAATTGCATGGTAAAATCAAATTAACAAATACCAGATATGTGACCTTTCCTGAAAAATTAGCTCAGAATTAATTCTTTAAGGAAGTAAAAAATATCCTAAGTTTAAAAAACAAACAAACAAACAAAAACAAAACTACATGCTGTAGATACTGTATGAATAATGAAGCAAAGAACTCCTAAGTGCAATAGGTAGGAAATTAAGAAGTCCTGACAGAAAATGAGCAGAAGTCTCTTCCTATATCAAGCTTAGAATTGTAGAACTTATGTTTTATGAATTTATATAAATTTAAAAATATATGCCTATATATATATAAAAAAATCCAATAGAGAAAGCTGTAGGCTATATTCAAACTGAATATGCAGAAAAGAAACAAGAGCAAAGAAGATTTTACATAAAAATTAGTCTGTTTTAGATACCATAACCTGTTGACATAAGGGCTATGAAATACACTGCAAACCAAACAAAACCATATAACCAATCTACTTTTACTTTGGTATTAAATAAACACTCCCCAACGAATAAAGAGTCCTAAGACTGGAAATTCAGATACTTCACAAAGTATTCAAATTGCCTGAGGGGTGCAGTTCAGATTTACTTAACTATAATGTAGGTCAAATTGAGGTGGACTTCCCTGCTCCCTCAATAGACTAAGGAAGTTGAAGGTCAAAGCAAGACTTGGGGAATGGTTCCACTGACCAGATCAATCCAATGGACAAGTCTAACATTCCATCATCATCAGTATTATACAAAAATATGTTATATCATGCAGTTTAGTCACATGGAAACAATGCTTCCTTCATTAATTTTGATGTGTTTCAGTTATAAATAAATAAATAAATCACACACACTAGTAATTTTTCTGAGGTGAAGCGTATTGAAGCAGACCAATTGATTCCCTGGAGAAAAAATAACAACACATTTAAACAAAAGTTACTGTCATTCAATTAATAGACCAGCTATCAACTGCTCCAAGCTGGGACTGGAGGAGAAAGAGGGCAGCTGAGTGGAAAGTTTTCATGAACAAATGCCACAGATCACCAGAATTTAAGCCTGGACAGGGCAGCTGTCAGAATTCACCAAAAGAAAACTTGAGCATCCACACATCTGAAAAGCAAGTCTGCAATGTAAACATCCTAAAACTACCTTAAAATAGGTATAGCTATTAATACAAATCCTTCAGCATGAGCTTTACACAGCAGCTCAGGTGATCTCGTTTTAATAACCCAAAAGCACAAGCATCTTAGCAATACAATTAGCAGTTGTATTGAACTTAAATGAGTTTAAATTTAGTTTAGGTATGTCTAAAAAGGAGAACTGCAATTTTATATTCTATAACATTGACATGTCCAGAAAAGCACATTCTGAATACTTGTAGAATGCTAGGACTTATAGTTTCAATACTATTTTCCCTGCTCCAGTCATCTTTGGCCTTTCAGTGAAAGAGCTTGGGTATTTACACAGTTAAGTTGCTTATATTTAATTGTAAAAACACAAAATTTAGAGTTCAATAAGACTGTGGCCCTTATACCATGTAAAAACAAAAGATGGAGTTAATCCTCATAATGAGACTGCTACTTTAATATTTTCAGAATGCTCCTTGGAGTAAAAGATGTTTTCTTCAAGTTCAAAGAAGCTTTCCAAAACGATAAATCTGTATTTTTATTTTTTTAGATTATCAATGGGTTCAGGTCAAAACTGCTCACAAAAACACTGTATCTATTTTATCCTCTGTCCCTCTAAGCCTTTAGAAGAAAACAAACATCCCTCACCGCTTCAGAGGCAACACCTTTTCAAACACCAACCCCTGGAACCTCTCAAGAAAGAAGTCTTCAATTTGCCAGTTTAGAGTCTTACTATCACAACTGAAATTACTTCAATACCCTTGAAATCTATTATTTGCCCAAAAGAAAATGGTAAACATAATACAGAGGGCAAAAATTTGAACATTTCTTTTACCAAAATTAACAAAGCAAGACTACCATTATGCACAGAAATACAACGAGACTTTCCAAATATGTGTTTTGTTTACTACTTTCACAATTTACTCACCTCTCTCCCAAGTGAATTTCCTTACCACTCTAAATTTACAGTCTCTATAGTAATAAAGAGGCTATACTAAGGGAAAATATCTGATCCACCTTCAGTATTAAAAAAGGATAGTAATAATAATAAAGCAATACATATTTCAAATAAAAACTAAACCACTGCTCTAATGTGAAGTGCAAACAGTGGTTAAAAAAAATGTTGTAATGTATAACTTCTCCCCTCCCTTATTTATTTTTTTTTTAAAGAAGGCCACTTTTGGTCATTCATTTGAAAGATAGTCTTCTTGTGGGAAAACAGAAATACAGTCTAACTTTGAGAATTACTCCTCCCTATCACCTGAATATCCCGGGTGCACACTAACACACAGTACTCAGCAAAACTTTACTTACCAATATCTTTGAAGGTTCTAAAACCCTCTATAACTGTGCAGAAATATAAGGATGCTTTCCCAAGTAAAGACATCGTGTTAAACTACTCCTTAGTAGTACGAGCTAATGCTGAAGATGTTTTACGCTGATAAGCATCAACAGTAAGGGAATTGTATTGTTTAACCTAAACTAATTTGGTTAAGAACAGCTTATGCCCAGACAAGCCCTTGCAAGGTAAACACAGAGTTCCCATCTTTTACTTCACAAAAATCCACTCTTCGGTGCTGTATACACAGCTATGCCTCTTATAACAAAAGTGGTACATAAACTCCACCACACTTCTCTTTCTTCTAATATTTGTATGCGGCATATCACCCTTAAAGTGGACCAAACCAGGATTAAATACACTTTAGCTTGGGATTTGTTTCCCTAAGTTTTAACGACATAAAGTCAAAATATCAAGATGCTCATCTCCAAAAGGCTGCTCTCCCTGTCCACTACAAACAGTCCAGACATGCAAACTCAGGAACCTAAACAAAGAAAAGGTGAGTCAAGTCCTAAGAGCCTGCATGTTGTCAACCACCAACACTTTTAAGTGCTTATTCACTCCCTTTGAAAAAGGGGAAAGAAAGAAAAATTAATTCAAATTTCTATTTCTCTTAAAGTTTTCTATCTTTTTCAGTTTGGGCTGACACAACCCACGATGGAAGAAGTTTTCAACAGTGTCTTCACCCGGAACATTTTTTTTATCCAAGCATAAACCTGGCAGGGGAAAGATGTGGTGTTAGGTGCTTTTGATTTTGTGGGAGAGGAGTTTTGCATGCTTCTTATTTCTGAAATATTAGCATTACTTGGGTTCCAGGTTATTTATTATTTGCATTGCAACAAGCACTTTTGGGCATCTCTGGGCTATTTACAGGACTTAAATTATTTATCTTCAAGAAGTATATTTGAGTGTCAAAGCCCATTCACGGATTCAAAGATTTGACAGAGTTGGAAGGGACCTCTAGAGATCATCTAGTCCAACTCCCCTGCTGAAGCAGGGCTGCCTAGAGCACATTACTCAGGACTGCATCCAGGCGGGTCTTGAAAATCTCCAGAGAAGGGGACTCTACAACCTCCCTGGGCAGCCTGTTCCAGGGCTCTGTCACCCTCACCATAAAGAAGTTTTTCCTCATGTTTGAGTGGAACTTCCTATGTTCCAACTTGTGCCCGTTGCCCCTCGTCCTATCGCTGGAAACCACTGAAAAGAGTCCGGCTCCATCCTCCTTCAACCCACCCTTTAGGAACTTGTAAATATAGATGAGGTCTCCCCTCAGTCTTCTCTTCTTGAGGCTAAAGAGCCCCAGCTCTTTGAGCCTTTCCTCATAAGGGAGGTGCTCTAATCCCTTAATCATCTTAGTTGCCTTACGTTGGACTCTCTCCAGTAGTTCCCTGTCCCTCTTGAACTGGGGAGCCCAGAACTGGATGCAGTATTCCAGTTGTAGCCTCACCAGCGCAGAGTAGAGGGGGAGAATGACCTCCCTCGACCTGCTGGCCACATTTCTCCCTACGCAGCCCAGGATTCCATTGGCCTTCTTGGCAACAAGTGCACATTGCTGGCTCATGGAGAGCCTGCCATCCACCAGGACTCTGAGATCCTTTTCCTCAGTGGTACTTCCCAGAAGATCCACCCCTAACCCATATTGGTGCCTGGGGTTCTTCAACATACCCTCAAGTATACAACATCAGAGAAAAAATACTGAATTTCTTTCCGCGATCAGTTAAATATCTAAATAAGATTAAAGCAAAAGAAACAGGTGACAGGCAAACGCTGGCCATTTACCTCAACACTGATTTTAAAGACTGAAGATAGAAAAGCAGAAATGCGAACTTCCACTTTTCACATGTTCAGACTTCTTTCATATACTCTCACTTTCCTGACCCTTCTGAAAGACAAAAGAGAGTATCTGTTTCAATCTTTTTTTTCCAGCCTCATGAGAACAAGAACCTTATGGGAAAGGACCTGTTGCTGCCTACTCCCACAATAAACATTATGCTACTGAAATTCACCTCAGCAGTGGATAACAGGAAAAGCAAGAGAAGAAAGCTGAGTCACACCTGGTCATTTTCTCTCTAGAACATCAGCTATAACAATACTAAGGATTTATTTTGGGACAAGTATGATCTTGTGGGAGGGAAAAATGAAGTAAGAAAGACATTCCACAGACAGAGAGTGAAAACAAAATCCAAGTCATTTAGCTTTATGACTAAAATCTCAAAGACGTACAAATGTAATGGTGAATTCAGGTCACCATTACAGTCACAACATTCAGAACATGTTTTCTTTCAAAACTTGTGGTATTTAAGGACATTGCCAAGTAAAATCATGGATTACTATTTATCATTTCAGTATCAAGAAAAGGTGACAAAACACGAAAAAAATGTTCACACATCCCTCAGAATGTAATATTTTAAATAGACGAGGACCTTGGTAGTGAAACCAAAAATAACACTTGGTAAG
>KZ505800.1:517469-577864 GCA_002844005.1 Limosa lapponica baueri | reverse complement strand
GAGGCCACCACCACCAGTGTTCCAGTGTTCTTTACTAGTAAAGAAGAACTTAGCTATTCTGGTACAGAATTTTTTACTTAGACTATGCGCAGGAAAAATACTACTGTTATGTCCTATACAGGAGCAGATTCCTTCTTACAGCATTAGACTACAGTTCTGTACCCACTGTCCTGCTGGTATAATGCCATTTGAAATACATTTGGCTAGCATATTTGCTGTGTGTACACAGTGAAATTAAGTATTTAAAAATGTGTTGCAACTCACTTTTCCCATGTACTTTTTAAAATTTTCCCATGCTCATAAAAATTAAAATACTGGTTTGCCCAATTTTTTATTCTGCATTTGCTTAGTGTAAAGCACCTCATGGGAACAGTTGTTTAAAAGAATCTTTTCACATGAAAATACTACTATTAAAATATTTCAATCAATTGAGTAGATTTACAAAACACAATTTATATTTATAAAGCATGCTATGGAATTCATTGCACTTTGAGAAATGGGCAAGAAAGAGATCTCACAGGAGAGAGGGCAAAAATAAGTTTACCATCTTTCTCCTCCTAGAGTTCTCTTCCTGCCCCCTTCCTTATTACCATACATTTCATTTAGGAACATAACATTTTTTCTCCCAACTTCACCTACCCAATATCTTCTGGTTTTCTTGTACTTATTACTCTAGTTTACCTGAATTACTTCTTCATCATGGCATAATTAAAAATTTAACATCTCCATTTCAGGATATATGTCAGGTGCCTGACTGCAGCCACTCTGGCTACTGGAATAGGAAGGTTGCTCTTAAACGCTCATCAAAAATAAGGATGGTTCAGAACTATGCCACTACTGCTCATAGTCTCTCTTCCACCAACCAGACCTACAAGAAGTTTGAAATGAGTTCAGAAAAGCATGAGTAAGACGTGAACTTTCAGCAGCTAAGTTTCTACGAACATGGTGGTCATAGCGTATAAATTTTTGCATCTGTGCAGCACAGAACTACCTCAGTCTTGGCACAGCTGAGTATGTAAATTCAACTGAGACTAACAGAATATTTCAGCCCTGAGCAGCTGTTTCTGAGCATGCTGAGCAAACATTCATATTTTGACCTCCTTTGAAAGGAAAATTAATTCACAAACAAAAGTGGACAACCAGGCACCTTCAACAGCTCCAGAGCAGGAGCACTCAGCTTTCATACAAGAGACTAGTTAAAAAAACAAATACACCTCATAGGTTCAACGCCATACCTCGAACCTCTCAAGAAGTACCCGCAAAGAAATATTCTTCCTGTTCCATCTTAGTGCCAGAAACCAATGCACCCCACTCCTGTGACTTCCCCAAACCCATAACTGCACTTTATCAACTAAATATTAGGACATTTCCCTCAAAAGCACACCTGTTCTCTAGTCTCTGCTCCCAATGCCTTTTACCATAAGGCCCACAAATACAAAATAAAGGTTGAGTCCTGGGATCTTTTGGGGAGATAAATATCCTCCCAATCATTATGCTAAACTGTTCTCCCCTTTTGTTCTTTCTTCCCTCACAGTGAGTTCTTTACTAAACCAGGCACAGTGTCCAACAGAAATCACAGAGAATACATGCAATCCAGCTTGCATTATGGTAGTCGGGTTAACAGATTTTAATCCTCTTAGACTATGAAGAGTATTTAAAACAGTAGCTGTTATATTCAAAGCAGGTACTGCTTCCAATTTTTATTTTTTTTTATTTTTACATGAACTTTATTCCATCCTCCAAGAAAAGGTGCCTAAAGTCAGGAATACCCACAATCTCACAGACACCAACGTCATTTTGTTACCTCAAGTATTACTCATAAACAGCTGTAAGAGCATGGAGCTCACCTCCCTCGTTTGCCACTTTCTCAAGTTGATAGTTTCCAAGGCCTCTTTCTAAGCCTGGGTAGATCTTTAAGCAACAATGATTCTAGTAGAGAAGATATCAGAACTTCCTGTCCTATAATTTCTGGGTATCCCCCTCCCCTCCACAAACACCTCCAAATATCTCAGATAGGGCACACAGCTTCTGAGAACATCAGCAGAAAGAAAATGGCTCTTCTTATCACAGCAATCAAACTGCAGCTGAGTCTAAATTGCTGTAGTGAAATTGATGACAATACATTAATCTCATCTATTTGTGCAGGGAGATCAAAACAGAGGATAGGGCAATATTGACTTAAACCACTGCTAAAAAAAAAAAACCTGCAGATATACTCTTTCAGCGCATGTGATATAAACCTATCCTGCAATTAACCACCTTAATTAAAACAAGGTTTAAGCCAAGCAAAAATGAGTTTTTCAAGCTAAACTACACATCCACATATTATTCTTTAGTATTCTGCACCGATTTAATTTGCAGACGATTTAATTCAGGAATGCAATGTAGCATGTTAGCAGGTGCGTACAGAGCAGCCCAACCTCAGGCAGAGTTACCGGCTCAGACCTCAGATGCACTACAGAGACATTAGCAGGGCACTGCATCTTTTATAAACTCTGCCACTCAGAGGCAGGTATAAATGTGTTCAGTTTCAGTATCACTTTGAGGCTGCTGTATTGCTTCCTGGTCAGGAGCTAGACCCCTTCCCTCCCCACAGCCTTCTATTGAGGCGTGTAGGCAAGTCATAAATTTGTTTAAAAAACAACTTACAGTAAGCCAGCTCAGCTTCTTTGATAAGGTAAGGCCATATGTGTTTATCTGTGTACATTTTTATACCCTTCAAGTTTTGCATTTTGTCTTCCTTTCCCTACAAAACCACCAATGCCACAGTTCACAAGAGATGCAAAGATTGGTCATCTTCTCAGACAGAGCTATTTGAGAAAAGAAGAAAAAAAAAAAAAAAGAAGCTGGGGAAGACAGAGAAGGAAGAGAGACTGTTCTTTTAACTATTCTGTCAGTGCCCTGCTAGGTAGCTATCTGCTCCTTTTATATTTTACTCCCTTCTCTGTGTCTTCATAGCAAGCAGACTCACTTTTTTAAAGCCTCCCTTTATACCTTGTGAAATCACAACTTTTCTATTCCTTAGCCTCTAATGAGCACCTTAAGGAACACTCTAAAAATAGATGCCGTTTAAAACTGACAACAGGATTATTTCCACATTTCTTCACTGGCCTAAGGAACATCTCCATGACTATTACGCCTTCTTTAAAAATTACTATTTTTCTGCAGCCTACGCTTCACTTGAAGTCATAATCCTCTGTGATGACAATTGTATTCACAGCAACTAGTCATGATGTAACAAACAAGATCAACCACTTCTGGTGGAAAACAAAGTATCACAAACCTTTCAAGTAATCTCTTAATAATCTCAATTAATTTCTCAATAAAATGCCTGTTCACATTTCAAATTGGAAAAATTATCTCAAAAAACAATGCATGGACAAGAGAAGATAATGTGGTCTTCACTGATCACAACATTCTCAGGCTTTTCCAACTCCATTTTTAAAGACCTATCAAAACCAACAACTTCACTAAGAAAGGGTTTAAATCGCACCTTTTTGGCTGAAGAAAGCTTAGGGGAAAGTAAGATTTACAGCACTTACTGGAATAAATCTATCCAAAATCATTCCAGAGTCCAATAAAGAAAAAGATAATAAAAATTCCATACAGTTGAACATACAGGCCTGCAAACCAGGTGCAAAAACATACGTAACTACATGTACGTACATTCAAATACAACGCACTGACAGATACAGTGGATATGAACACAATGAACATTATCACTGATGCCTGAAATGCCCATTTATTAAGTACATGCATTTACTCTGCAGTGCCGCTGATTACAGGCAGTTTTTAGTTAAGTGTAGTAGATGTGAGATGCAACATCGCCTTGTACCAAAATTCTGCGCATGCAAAGCACTTTTGCATCAATATTCAGGGCACCAGCGTGTTGGGGTTTTGAAATGCACTTAGCTGTATTCAGTTAACCTGTTTGATGTCTCCACTGGTCCAACAACTACATTTAAATGATGAATTATTTATTATTTTTTTTAATCACGATGCAGGCATGAAGTTAAAGCAGATAAATCAGGTTCGGCACCAAAAGGTCTTTAGGCTTCAGCAGCGACCGTCCCCATCTCATAGACAGGCCAAACCCGGTGACAGGCTCGTTCAGCTGCAGATAAAACCCACGATCTCGCAAGCCAGAGACGATGACACGAGTGTGTGTGTGTGTGAAGGGGGGGTTTGGGTGTGTGTGTGTGCCGGGGGGGGAATCACCCCCAACGGCACCTGCCGGCCGCTCAACGGCCGACGGTCCAACCCCGCTGCCTCAGAACGGGCCCACAACGCCCAACGGCCGCAGCTCCGGGGGAAAGGAAGGAGCGGAGATGGGGGGAGGTCGCCCGAAAAAAAAGGAGGGCGCCCGGGAAGGGAAAGGGGGCAGCCGGCCGCTGGGGTATCTCCGGGGGCCGCGCCCGGCAGGGGGAGGGCGGGCTGGCCCCTCTCCTCCCGCCGGGCACGGCTGCAGGCAGGCAGACACCTGGGCAGCTCCTTTGTTCCTCCCCGCTCCCGCCGCCTCACCCCTTCCCGCACTCACCCACGGTGGCCAGGGTCTCCAGGTCCTCCAGCTTGTAGGCGGCGGGCTCGGGCGCGGCGGGCGAGCCGGGACCGGCGGGGCTGGGGGCCGGGGCGGCGAGCTGAGGCGCGGCTAGCCCCGCTGCCGCCGCCGCCGCGTCGCCGCCGCTCTTCGCCCCCATTTTGGCCTTGGCGGCGCTGAAGGCGTCCATGGGGCCGCCCGCTCAGCGCATGGAGAAAGGCGAGCCGGGCCGCCGAGGGGGCAGGAGGAGGGGAAGGAGGGGAGAGAGGGAGACGGGATCCGCGATCCCGCCGTGGTGGCGGAGCCTCGCTCCCCGCCCCCGTCCCCACCACCCCCCGCCACGGGCAAGCGCCCCGGGGGTGTCTGGTAACGGCGGTGCCCTTTGCTCGTCCTTCCCCCGCGTCCCGCCTGAGAGGCAGCGCGGCCCTGCTGCTGCTGGGGGGGGGATGATGGAGGGGGGCACTGGCGGCCTCCGCGCTTGCCCCCGCCCTCCCTCAGGGCTGCGGGGGGAAGGTCCCGTCCGCTCCCCGCGGAAAGTTAAAAGTGATGGATGGGGACCCTTGCAAAGCGGGTTCCTGGCACACCTGGTGTCGCACTGACAGCCCTGGGAAGGGTCGGTCGCTCCACACGCGTGGGAGCGGGTGTTGGGAGTAAGGCGTTGTGGCAGGGTCAGCGAACGTCCCCCACCCGCGCAATTCAGGGGTTTCCCCCGCGTTGTTTTACTCCGCCGTGTTCAAGTAGGTGTGGGTGTTGCAGCGGCCACGGCCCCTCCGTGTTCCCTGCAAGACACCGAGGTGGCCGGGGAACTGGGAAAGGCACCTCATGGAGCGGCGGTCGAGTACCGAATATAGCTCCTTCCACGGCAGCCAAGAAACTGTTGACGATTATGCAGAAAGACGGGGAAAATCGGTGTGGGAGCCAAGTCACTGAGAAGCGCTTGTGTCAAAATTGGGAAGGATATCCTAATTTTTTCCATGCCTTGTTCTGGCCCGGTTGTACACTGCTCACTCTGCTCCAGTAAGCAGCATATCTGTAAAGCTGATGTGCAGATCGAGTCACACAGGTGGCGTTTTGCATCTCCTGTTTATTCAATGTGAAAACATGGAAGCACTAGTTTCTGTGTGGAGTAGGTAGTTTCTGCCTATTAGTTTCTGTGTACAGTAGGTATAATAATAAAGAGAAATAATTATCTGTGTATATGCAAAAATGAGTATGAATATATAAATTATATATAAGAATTACAAATTTATCTATATCTTTCCTTACAGTCTCGTCTATAGTAACAATACTCAGAGGATATAACGTGTATTTTTATCTTGTAGCGTGTTGACACAAAGAGTTATGACTAATTCGGAAAAATGCTAGGTCATCTCTGCTTCCTGTCAGCCTGTGGAAAGAATCACCAGTCAAGAAGGATGACATCACTTGTGCTACAAAATTTCAAATTTCATTTGTATTCCTTTCAGCATGCAAGTTTTCTGCTTCTATTTTGCTTTACTACGTTACTAAATTTCTTTTTGTATTATGTTTTGTACATTGTACATACAAAAGTTATCGTGATTCATGCCTTGAACGGAATATTTTAAAGATTCCTTAAGTTGCAAGTTGTAAATGTTCTGGCAGGCTGTAAATGTAGTTCTTGTTTGGTCAAAAGATGGGCAAGCCAACAAGCCTCTCAACAATAACAGAAATTTTTGTTAAAGATAACAGTTTGAATAATAAACATTCATACATTGAAGAAATCTCAGTGTCTATAAAAATGCAACTGTTTTTTAGACAAATAATTGCAAAATGAGATGATCTTTAGAAAAGGTACATGCTAATTGTGAAATTGTGGTCATTATTTTCAAGAGAGGTTACCTTTAACTTCAGTCTATCCAAGAAGATCAATATGTGATCTTCCTGAAACCTTTTTTTTTCCCATAAAAACTGAGAAATTGTTCACTGCTCAGATGTTAAAAAGGACATAAAATATGGTAATGATTACTTTCAACTGATATTTCTACTTATGCTACAAACGTTACTTAGCGATTAAATTACTTGCATTCAGGAACTTCAAACTCTCTTTAAGGAGCCTCCTACTGCCGTGCTTCAACAGTCAGTGGCCTGTACGACAGCACACATTCAAAAAGGCGATGATTCAGGAAGGTTCGTAAACACAGGATTAGCCCCATTCAATGCAGTCTCTCTTCTTATGATTAAAGTTAGCTTCCTACCTTGCTAGATTGGCATCCAAAGCATTTGCTAGTTGTAGTTGGAGCAATATAATTGCAATGTTTATATTTAGAATGTCAACATATTATTAGTGTGCTTTACCACCTCTGTATAACCTACTTAGAATTTATCTTGCAGATACTGATTGTTATTCACAATATTTCAGGGAAAGAAAATGCCATTCTTTCTAAATACAATGAGTCTGAGAATCAAAACTCATAACTTCATAAACTGAGTGTGGAAGTAGAGCTGGCCATTGGGTTGCAATTGTGGATATGAAACAATTTCTTGCCCAGTTTGGCCACACTCTGTGGGAAAGTCTGCAGCCCTGATCTCCTTTTGTCTTTCATTTTTGACACTATTTTAACTTAATTTATGAATATCTGGTCACAGGTACTTTTTGAATAATCTTAGCCTTTCCCTTGCCCTTGATAATTCATAGTTCTCATCTTTTTCACTTTTCCCACACATGCAGTAGATGCTACAGCCAGGTTCATTTAGCTAAAAGCAGAGTTTAACGCCTTACATTTCCACTCCTTTACTTTGCAGGTGCTTACACCAAGGGTTAACTCTATTTTCATTTTCCCTTAAAAGTACCAGATGTTACAAATGATTTCTTTCCAAAGATGGTGAATGCCTTACTAAAAGAGGTTTTATTTAAAAAAAAAAATGACAACAGTAGTTTAGTTTCCCAAATTCTCATCATTTTAGGTGGGGCTTTTTTCTTCCATTTCAGCTACAAAAAGTGTTCAGTGTACTTAGATTCCTTTATAAACTCAGAATTTTGGGGGGCCAAAAGGGTCTGAGGTGTCAATTTGGTTACTCCGTGCTGCCTTTCACGTATGTGCATTTGCCAAATTTCAGTTTGCTGCACAAACTGCCACATGGGTAGTTCAATGATTCTTTGGGTACTAAATTACTAAACTACCTCCCATTCCTTCCTTTTTGTTTGTAGGTTTTTTATTTCCCCCTTCTCCCCCCTGAAACCTTTGGTTAACAATTTTAAACTAGTAGAAAGGATTACAAACTTTCTACCTGAGTATCTACGAATTAAGAGATCATTTCTCTGTCATTTTGAGGGGACATTGTGATACACATATCATGCAAATGGAATATGATTTAAGCACCTAACTTTTGGTCTTTTGTGTCTCTGAGAAAGGAATCAGTCATTTAAATGTCTCCATGACTGCAGACAGAAGAGTTTCTCCCATGGCCTGAGCAGGTTTGCATTTGTCTACCTGAAGCGTACTTTTTTCTTACCTGCAAATATGTAATTTTCCTTACAAATCTTGTTAAAGCATATCTTTACCATCACCGTCATAGTAAAACTACTATAACAAGTTTGCTGGAGAACCTGTTCAAACCCGTAGGGAGGAAACGGAGAAGTCCTTCAATGGTGGTTATTACTAATAAGTAGCTCCGTATCTTCTCCTTTTGTGACATTATGTACAATGCCTAAAAATGTGGGACTGCTCTGAGAAGGAAGAATAACTAGTAAAGGTAATTAGTGCTTGTATGTGCTTTTCATTTGCTTTGCTTTGCTAAAGAAGCTCATGATCAGGCAAGTTCTATGAAGTAAACAAGCACCTTTTCGTGCAAGAAATCCCTGCCTGTGACAAAGGAAGGGGGAAATTGTTCCACCCATCTGAAATAGTTCCTTCATACTATGGAAATAAGACCATTCGTATAATGAACAAGCATACATCATGTGAATGTATCTACGCATTCATAAAGCAACTATCACACTTGTATTTTAATATGATTATATTTAATGGTTTTTTTAAAAAGCATTTAAAGGATTATGAGTATAGTGGCTGAATCCAAATGAGAATTTAAGCACCAAGAATGTAACGTAGATGCCTACTCCAAAACCATGATTCTGTCGAGTCTTGCTGAGTTGATGCCTCGCTTCGGAAGTGCATCGACTTTGCCAGTTCAAACATGGAAATGCTGTTACCAGGGTGTCTAGACTTCTGCCCAGTCTGAGCAAGTTTGTGCTTAGCTTCTGCCAAAACTAGATTGAGATCTGGAAGCAAGACGTTGCTTTGCCTACATTTGCTGAGGAACTTGCTCTGTTAAGCATTCTGAAAGCCTATCTCACATATATGCAAAACCGCTCCCCTCACAAAATTAAGCCGTGGCCACCTTTTTAGAAAAAAATGTTGAAGGAACACAGTGTTACCTAATAGGAGACACTGAAATACCGGTGTGCTGGACAAGCTCTTCAAAGACAGATGGTGATATTTTCTTCAGATGGAAGACAGCGTAAAGTAGCGATGCAGTAGGACATCTTTTTTTTCATTCCTTTCCCCAGAGAACTGGTTATGTATATTCGTGCTAACACATCTCCTTTTGCATACTCAGGATAGCATGCTGGTTACAGCAGTCACTCAGCAAATGGAATATCCAGCATTTTTGATCTTAATTGTGAAAGGAGTTCTCACTCCAGCCTCCTCCCTTTAAATTACTGAAGGCAACTGCAGGACATATTCTCCCATATTGTGCATTCCTACTTCATGTACACTCCTTTTTTTTACTGTGCCCATGAGATGAGGTGTTCGGTTCACTGCTCTGTGGAATGCTGCAAAGGTTGTAGAAATTGAATATAGTACAAGTCACATTTATTTATACAATTTATGGTATGTAGCTGTGGTATGTTTTTACAAATTTTATCAAGGTTCTGCAAAGATTACTGTAAAATAATAAATTCCAAAAATTATTAAATCGGTATGAGATTTATCTTTTTTTTCTTTCTCTTTTTTTTTTTTTTTTTTTTTGCAAGACATGCATTATGTGAACTTTATAACATTCAGGGTAGTCAAACAGAATAATAAAACCCATCTGTTGCTACCAACCTCAGGGAACTAAGCTACCTCATCAAGGAATCCTCAGTGAGACAAATAGAAAATTTCTGTGCCAAACTATTTTTTCCTCTATATTTAGAATAGTTAAAGGACTTTTAAAGTGATATTGCATACAATGTGTTTTCTAAGACACACACATCTAATGCATGAACAAAATAAATCTTTTAATTCCACATTTTTTTTAAATTCTATTTGATTTCACGTCGTTGTCTTCGTATCCAAGACGAAGGACTTGTGTGAGGGAAAGAAAACAGCTAAAAATCTTCTTCTAGTCACAGCCATCAAAGTAAAAAGATGCCAGGCTTAAGAGTCCATCGTGTCTTCATTGATTTAGTGTCAAGCTTTCCCTGTGTCACAATTTATACGGGCTGCAGACTTAGAAAGGTGTGGTTCATTTTAAGCTGATCCAAATCCAGGCTGCCACAGTTCTGTCCTCATCCTCCTCCCTCTCTCGCATCAGCAGTCCCACCCACGCCCTTGCTTTTGCATTTGACATTTAGATAGCTCCCTGGTGAGCCAGTTCAGGAATTAGTTCAGAGATTTATTTATAAAATACAGTTATTAGGGTTTTTAGCCAGATCAGTTCCCCAGACCATTGCCACGCACAAGATTTTGGGTCATTCAGTGTCCTAATCATTCAGCTGTGGAGAATTCTGGGGCTGGTTCAGCATTATTCTCCACTTTCTTCTGCTCACACCTTTCCTGTCTCTCCCATTGCCCCTTGCCAAAAAAACCAGCACTTTGAATACTCCATGGTTCAATATGGTGGCAGCTGCAGGTAGTATTTCCCATGGATGTTTTTAAAGAGATCTTCACTCAGTCTTCTGCACAAACAAATCACTTCACAGTGGCATTGAGGCTGGCCATAGAACCAGAGGAAAGATGGGCATCTCATTTTAGATTACCAGGGTTTTTTTGTATTCTGGAGGTATCTGCCTAGCTCTATCAGGAAATATGTAGTTAGATTTAACCCAAGTTAACTCTAGGCAAGAGGCTGGCATTCTCTCTCTTACTTCTGTAGTACTTAAAATCAGCTAAGCAAAGTCTGACCCTTACTTACATAAACCCTCACTTCAAGTTTGGGTGAATCTCTACAAATCTTTGCAGTTTATCGCTAAAATGAAGATGACACCACAGTCCCCAAAGTAAATGGCTAAATGTAAGCAAGTCTTGTTACTTTATTTTTGAAAGCAAAATGCTTGCATTTGCATGATAGCTACATCTTTAAAAATTGAATTAAATTGTGAGAAGAAAGGACATTATCAGATGAATCCAGCAACATTAATTATGCCTTTAATATCCATAACTGTTATCTTCTGCTGTGAAGTAATATATTTTTTTCTTAATCTGTCCTCTGGTGTTCTGTACTTCATTCATTTAATTTAATTAAAATACTATAGATTCTGTAATGGCACACTTACCACTTTAATATTCCAAACTGGCCTGAGTGATGCTTTTATCTTTCACTATCAGTTAATATCCTTATATAAACATGAGCTAAAGCAGACAGAAAAGCCTTCAAAATATTTCTGTTGATACCCTTACAGTCTGATCACTACTGAAGGAGAAGAAATAGATTTGATATTTCTTAGAATTCATTTTTGTGCACTTACGTATGAAATAATATTTATGTATGATTTTCAAACTCTTTTTCTGCTAATCAAATATATATTTTGCCGAACAAATACAAAGTGAAATAGCTGTGATTCATCCTTCTGTTTACAGTTCAATTCATGAACTGTTCAGTACATGAGAGTCATTGCAGACTCATTAAGCAGAGTACTTAAGCACCTACTTAATTTCTGTTAGTTTTAGGCAGGTGCCTCGATTCTGTTAAAGCCAACGGTGCAACATTTCAATGACTGCAATTGAGTTTACATGCATACTTAAAGTCATGCATGCACTTTTTATGAACGGAAGCATAAGCCAAAAAGCATAAAACTGTTCAAATGACGAAACTGAAATGAATCTATTTTCAACTATAAAATGGGAATACATTTTACTCAGACATCTTGTCCATTTAACTATGAACTTCAGCAAAAAGAAACCATTGTGACTTTTTGGAAAAGTTAAGTTAATATATGATCATCATAGATCTGTGCAAACCCTAGGTTATGTCCAAGCTTATATGCTGCATCGCTGGTCACATTCACTCCTGAAGAAGGACAATTTATCGTGAAGGGCTTTATATGTTTAGCACTCTCACATTTTTTGCTAATTTATGGTGCATTTTATTTTTCCTTGTATATTGCTTTTGTGCAGTATAAAATCTGCAAAATAGTCAACATAACAAATACATAGCGCAGTGAATGTTGGGCAATGCAGAATATGAATGTAGATGAGTTCAGCAACATATAAGCAGACCAATAGTTCATTCATCTTGCAAAATTCCTAATTACATACCTTCCCTACTGTACTTAGCAGCTGATCTCTGGCTTTTGAGCTGATCTTGTTTCCGGTCTTTGTGTTTGTTGGAAGGCAATGGGTCATTTCTCTGGACTGCTGGAGTGTATCACCCGTTCATAGTTCTATTAAGGATGAGAACTTTGGGAAAGCCAAGGTGCACAGCTGTTCTGTTATCCAGGTTTCAGCCTGATCTAATTTTACAAACTTTATACAGATGAAATTAGGATTATTTAATTAAAATTAAAACCTGACATCTGGAATTCAAGCTAATAGCATTTCAGGAGATACATTCAATTGATGCACTGTCAATGTAATTTCCTGCAAGTCTGAGGAGAATGGGGACGACAGTGGCTTGAATCAGAGGAAAAATTCATTTAGGAAGAAGAAATGTTTTAAGCCAGCTAAAAATAAATGGAAGTATTCTTTGTCACCTTTGAGCCTAGTATATCTAGGAATTAGATCACGTCTGTCATAAGGCAGAGAAGTTATTCTCATCATTAACAAATTCACTTTATCAAGGCTTGTATTCAGTGTTTTGGGAAGTTTCTCAACATGTTTATCTATTTTTGCCATGATTGTTTTTCTCCATCCACCCATCTACTCCTCATAGGCACAGGGATATTTCTGTGATGACAGAGGCTTTGTATCGGGTACAATCTACATGTGCTTGGGGTTGGTTGGGTTGTTTGTTTGCTGTGATTAGTTAATAATGACACACTTTAGGTACTAAAAGATAGTTGTTTAGATACTGATTCAAACCTAGTGGAAATTAATGTGAATCTTGCACTTACCAATGTCCAGCTTTACTAGATAATATGATTTTGTCAAACAGTAAATTCTTTTTGAGAGTCTTAGCTTATAGGAAGAAGATCCTCAGTCCTGTTGTTTCCCTCTCTCCATTTCAGTAAGTTTCTCAACATGTATTATGTGCTTATTCACATCTCCTATGATGGATGTGTCTATATATATACATATAACAACTTTACGTTATATTAAGAATTACCTTCATTATTGTAACTTGGAATCCAATTTTAAACATTACCATTTAAACATCAGATGTTTCCCTTGCCATTCATATAGACAATCCTTTTAATACTTTAAGTTTGTCTGAAGTGCTGTGGAAGCCTTTTTGCATGCATGTGGACATTCCTCTTGTGCAGAAGGCTCTCACTGGCTCTGTAGCTTTTTTCCTGTTTTGGTATATTTGCAGGTAAAGGAAACTGCAGGTAGAAGAGATGTTTAGGAGATTGCACTGGAACTGCAGATAACCCCTTGTAGCTGCTGCTGTCCTTCATAAATATGATGGACAATCCTGCTCATGTCAAAAAGAAGAGTTTTGCCATCGATTTTACCTGGCTCAGCGTTTGGGTCATGGAGCTGACTGCTAATCAGCACACCACAGAGCCAGAGAGACCTCTCATTAGTTTACTATTGGAATGAATTGTGAGGTTTTGTTCACAGTCCCCAGCTGCTCCAGACAGGCTTCACAAGGCAAACACTTGGGTCCACAGCCTCGGTTGAACATCCTGCTTCTCCATTTTAGCTGTGACTGAGAAGGGAAAACACCAATCTCCTAGAACCCCAGTTCCTTTTGGTCTGATACTGTGATGCATAAATGGATAAAGAGGAAAAGGGATACTGTTCTTTTAGGTATCATGTAAGGCATGCCATTTCTTTTATTTGTGCAGCCTTAATATTATGTATTAATTTTTAAAATATATTTCACATAATGTATCTGTAATCAATTTTATCTAATATATCTGCACTCACTTTTTTTCCACATGTAAGTTTAGTTCTTATTGCTGTTCAGATATGCCTGTGCTTGTCTGCAACCTATTAACTAGAAATAGAAGGGAAAAAAAACCCAGAATTTTTGGGGTGGGGGAGAGAACAAACACTGTAACAATGCTCTTTCTGCACTTATTTCTGAAAGACCTTCTTTTTTGTGTTTAAACAAATTATTTTCATTTTGAACAGTTCTATTTTCCTTCTTTCTCTTTCCTGTATACGTGTCATGAAAGCCACACAGATTTACATAATCTATTTTACTAAAAAACCTCTGACCATATATATTTTAATAAAAATTTTTTTTTTTTTTGTAACTCTGTTTTTAACTTTTCCTGCATTTAACTACTTGGTAGGTCCTGTAGCATAGGGATAAGGTTTTGATCTTTGTTTGGTTACTCCTTTTTATGTGACTGTTATTCTTCAGATACTTCCCTGCCTTAACCACTTTATCAGTGGTGCTGCTTTCATGTTATAAGAAGCTGTTCTCCTCATGTTTATATACTGTGGGTTTCTTATCTGCTTCTGTTTTTACACACCCTTTCATCAGACAGCCAAGCTGTCGCCTTGCTTAGAACAAGGTTTGTATCTCCCAATGACACTTACACAGCCAAGAAGTTTACTGCTCAAAAACGAATCGAAAACTGTGCCAGATGGCTTCATCTTTTTGATATTCTCCATTAAAAAGGATATCCAAATTCACTGTAGAAATAGCATAGTATGTGAAAAAATGGCAAATGTAAATAATAAATAATAGCAGACATATAGGGTAAGGAGAAAAGAGTGTTCCTGTTTGAAGACTGACTGAAATGCAGGGTGGGTAGGGTAGTGGGAATCAGAGCAGCACTTCCAGGGGGCATTGCTGAGGAGGAAGGCTGCCTGGGATTTCTGAGCCCCAGAGAGAGCCTCTCAAAGGAGAACATTGGCAGGGTTTCCTTTTTCAGCTTCTTACTGAACTTCTAGTGGGGAACAACAGATTTACATTTCACTGGGGACTGAGAAGCCCAGTCTACAGAAACTGCTGAAGAGTTAAATTGGATTTGAATGTACCATGGCTCACGACATGACTTTCCTGGCCAACTCTGTCCTTTTCAAACCCCATAGGTGGAATGGCCAATAAATGCGCATATGGTAGCACGTGACTTTTATGTGTGTGTGTGTCAAGGCATGTGCTGCCTGTAGTTTATGTGAGCTTTGGTTGATTTAGATTCCACATATGAGTCTGATTCTAAAATTAATGGGAGAAGGATGAAGTTCTTTAGCAATGACTTAGCTGGGTTCATCAGTTATTCTTAGTATCTGAATGTGAACTGGAACTTGGGGAATACTGAAAAGAAGAAAATTACTGTGATGCGGAAAGAAATGTAGGTAAGGGTATACAGGGATTTCACAAAGGAACAACGGTGAAGAGAGAGAATTGCTTCCCTGAAAATACAGAGGTACAAGTTTTAGGGTACAGGTGACTAGGGGAACACCTGGCAAGGTGTTTCTGAATGAGCATACGCTCTTTAGGCTGGGCAGCTGACCACCTCATTTTTTTGCCAGTGGTAATACCTGACTGTGCCAGCCTACGCCCCTAGTGGATGTCTTAACAAAGGGACATACAGGCAGGTTTTCAGATAGGTTAGGAAATCAAGAGCTGAATATTTGAAAATCATGTTATGATGGTGTCACAGATAGTAGAGTAACAAGGATAAATTGGAAGATGGAGCCATCAAAGGTTTCCTCAGGTTTATTCAGTACTCTTCTCTGTTATGTGGGATGGAGTAACTTTTACCTGACCAACGATAAATATTCTGTTCACTATAAATATTCAAGATCTTCAACAGTGTAGTCTGCTGTTCTACCAAAATTATTTCATTTATAATATTTGACAGGGAAAAAAAAGACAGCACAAAGATGACTTGCACATTTGAGAAGAGATGCAAAAATGATTGGTGATATTATTTCTGAGATTCAGTAAGAAGTGGTTATCATTAGCTAATTTGAAAAACACTACTAACATTTATTTATTATTTATTTTAACATTTATTTTAATTTCTTTAGCATTTCGTATTTATAATATTATTTATAATATTACAAGTATTGCATATTACATTGTCTTATTACATTGTAGATTATTTTTATTTCTTAAAAATCAGTATTTATTTGCTTAACATAATATTAAAACTTTGATACTTCTTTTAAGTTTTTTGACAGAAAGGTTTTAACTTTAGATAAGATTTCAAAGGTTGACAACTTAATCTCCCCAGCTATACTCAGGGATTTTGAGCAGGATAAAATCTTTAATGAATTTTAATGGAATCAGATGGCAGCTTGAAGCTTTTCTTGGGTAAGTCCATTTAGAATGTATTTCTCAGTTTGGCCTTGTTTCATGAAAGCAAATTTCTATGTGTTTTGGTTTCAGTTTATATATTATTTGAAGTCAGTAGGAACGAAATAAATGTTCAAGTGCTTTGTTGACTAACAAAAACCTAAGCATATACTTAGCAGTAAGTGCTTTACTAGATTGAAACTCTTATAATTTAAACATTTTCTGTAGTTGTGGTGAGAGTTGAGTGAAAGAAGAGAAAAAATACCTTTGATCTCACTGAACCATTTAAATTATAGGCATGACTCTAGAAACCTTTTGTACCAAATCAGGCCAATTCAGCAGAATGAAGCTTCAAACTACATATTCTTATTACATGTAACACTAATTTCACAGCATGTGAAATTGTTTTCTCCTAATCCAAAAGCATGAAGTAAGCACAGCACAAGGAATGCTTCAAAAAAATAAAGTACCACACTGATGGCTTCTGACAGTGGGTAATGATTTGACAAAGGGAAAAGATGCACTCATGACACAGGTTTGCTGGAAACTCAAAAATTCACTTTCAAGTATTTCTTTAGCACCCCAATTTATTCTTTTCCAATGATGTACTAAGTTTTAGTTTCATAAAGCAGTAAAAGTGTCAAAAGTGGAACTATTGATGCAAAGGAAATATCATAATAGAAATGTACATTTTTGTGCTTTTATAAATTTGCTGAAAATATGAAATAATTTCTTGCCAAATGAACCTTACAGTACAGTGCAGTGCAAAAATAAAAGACTAGCAAATGATACATCACTGGCACATGTAAATCTCTGTGCTAGGGCCTTCCAAATAAACTATTTTCTTTTAGTTCATACGTTAATATAATCTAAAGAACTGTGTTCTCCCATATTACAGAAATACCCTAAGTTGTCATTAGAAGTGGTTATGCATTAGACATCTCAAAATAATACTCCAATGATATAAATATCCTGAAAAGATTATTCTTTTCATGAGAGGAAGGTCTGCCTCTGTTCGGAGAAGAGTTTCTGCTGAAGCTGTGATAACGATTCAAGGCCATGAGAATACCTCCTCTGCAGTGAAGCCTGGTAAGGGAACTATTTTAAGATGGGGAAAACTGTATGACCTCTGGAGCCCTTAAAGACATCTTTCTATACCACAGAAAGATTTCTGGTGCTACCTATTTGTCCTTACTCAACAAAGTTTCATATCATTACAATAAGTGAGTGTTCATATCAAAACTTCTATGAGAATTTTATGTGCTGCCTCCAGAAAACAACACAAATTACTAACTCACTATTTTATTCTTTAGTTTTTTCTTTTGTAATGTGTAATCTTGAACGTAAAGTAGTCTACCACTTATTTCAGCATTCCTGTTTTTATCTAGGTTTATGCTAATTAAAATCAGGCATTTTCTGGGTAGCTCATTTACCTGACACAGGGAACTTTAAAACTAGGTTAGAATCAGAATTTATATTGCCATATTTTAGTTTAAAACAAAATGTTTCAAATTTAAACTAAACATTGCTTAAGGGTTTAACATTTTTATTCGAGACACATTTGATAATTACTTGAGTGCTTCTATGACAGTTATGTTTTGCACTTTATCAAAAGCATATAATTACATTGTAAAATGCCATGCTGTATCATTGGTTCTCTTTTAGAAATCTCATCTAAGATTGTTCTTTTTCACTTTTTAAATTTTGAAAACAGGCACATTTATTCAAGACAGCACACAGCTTTCTGAACAAAATACCATTTCTGTGAGTGCAGGGGAATTACTGTTCTTTATTTTCATTCTGCAAAATTCTGTTTCCACCTGAAGGACTAGATTATTTCTGTGCCATAAGAAGCAGAAAGAATGAACACTGCTAACTACACTACAAAATACTGAAATCAGAGTTACAGAGTCCAGTACATTGAGTGAGAAACTAGTAGTCATCCATGAGTGGGTGCAGGCAAGAGGAGGCATGGGCAAGTGCGTTGAGGGCAAAGCTAAGACTTTATCTTTGATATGCAGATTAGTACTATACGAAATCAAGATGGAAATGCAGGTGCCTTATCCCTGCCACCATTGGGACAAAATGTGATTCAGGCCAAGTTAAGCAGCCTACAGCTGATTGTTTCTTTTTCCCGCAGCCCCTTCCACTTGGCCCCTCAGTTGCACAACCACCCAATGAACTATCCTGACAAAGTCATCAGGCTGTAAACTGATGTAATAGAAAGAGAGGGCTTTTTTCAGCTTCACCAGTTCCTTGGTTTGGGTTACCACACAGCTGAAAAAATAGCTCTCCCAGAAAAATGGAAGAAGTGGTCAGGAATAGAAGATGTATGTGAGCCGTGTGCAATGGTGCTGCACCTGAAGAAACCCACATAAGATGATGACCTCACAGACATATTTTTGTCAAACTATTTCTTGCCATTGACTCACTACAGAATATAGTGAAGTCACAACACCTATGTTTCCTCTTGCATCTAGATATCGTCTAAAGCTCTTTTGTAAGACTGCTGTTTTAAAATAAAACAGCTTACATTTCATAGAATCATTGAATCATAGAGTTGTTATGGTTGAAAGAGACCTTTAAGACCATCAAGCCCAACCGTTAACCTCACATTGCCAATTCCACCACTGAACCATGTCCCTCAGCACTACATCTACATGTCTTTTAAATACCTCGAGGGATGGTGACTCAACCACTTCCCCGGGCAGCCTGTTCCAATGTTTGACAACCCTTTCAGTGAATAATTTTCTCCTAATATACAATCTAAACCTCCCCTGGTGCAACCTGAGGCTGTTTCCTCTTGTCCTATCTCCTGTTACTTGGGAGAAGAGACCAACCCCCACCTCGCTACAACCTCCTTTCAGGTAATTGTAAAGAGCAATAAGATCTCCCCTCAGCCTCAGTTTCTCCAGAGTAAACAACCCCAGCTACACATCATAAGACTTGTGCTCTAGACCCTTCAGCAGCTTCGTTGCCCTTCTGTGGACTCACTCCAGCACCTCAACGTCTTTGCTTTAGTGAGAGGCCCAAAACTGAACACAGTACTCAAGTTGTGGCATCACCAGTGCCGAGTACAGGGGGATGATCAATTCCCTAGTCCTGCTGGCCACACTATTTCTAATACACAACAGGATGCTATTGGCCTTTTGGCTTATCTACATTTAATGATGAAATTGGTTGTTTTACCTAAGAAATAATTTGGTTCATCGAAATCAATGAGAATAGCCAGAAAAGACACAAAGATAGTGAAACCTGTCTTTAGTGACTCCTAGCATTCTTTGGGCTGCATTCACAGTTGAATCTTAAGCTGTAGTCCTTGAGAATATACTCCATGAGTTCGTTCCAAGTGAAGTGATTTCTTTTGTATTCCTACTTCTTTTGCATTTCTGTAGTGCATTATCTGCCTTTTATAACATAGACATATATGTTGTTGTTGTCTTTTTTTCTTATTTTGGTCTTATCCTCACAAGTATTTGGGAAGAACCCATCTTCACGTGGTTGAAAAAGAAATCTGACATTCTAATGTCTGTTTTGTTATAATCTTATTACTGCAATCTCTCATCAGAGCCAAATTCAACACAAGACCTTGCCAATCTTGACTTCTTGTTATCATTTGTAATTCTTTACTATCTTTGTTTCAAACACATTGCCACAAATATTGGACAGGTCCTCATATGAATTTTTCAGCGGTTATTATCAAGGTGCTATTATCTTTTCTGATCTTTGACATTTTTTCATTTCTTTTTCCATTATTTCACATCTCTGTTTTTCCTGTCTTTAACAATCTCTTTTCTTTCTTCTGTAATTGCATTTCACCTTTTATAATATAAAATATATGAAAGCTGTCATGGCTGTTAGTTTGAAGACTAGACCCTGCTCTACTGTCAAATACATCTCAACTTATCTGTGTTAGGTTTTGTTCTTTCTCATGACATATTTAACATTTATATTTCTCTGTATTTCTCCCTATCTTTCATCTATTTCATCATTCTGGAATACAAACATTCTGTTTTGGAGCTCTTGCTACTTTTTGTTGTTTAGTAGCATACAAATTTGCATACCCTTCATTCTATCTAATTTTCATTTCTGTAAAATGTAACAATTTCTGGCATATTTCACTCATTCTTACTCACAACTGTCTTCACTTCTGCTGTTTTAGATTTATTTCACCTCCTGTAGTGGAATTTCTATCTGTTTATGTCTGGCATATGTGTCTTTAAAATTGTATTGATCCCTAATAATTCAATTTTTTACCTATTTTGCAGGAATATAAATATTTAGCAGATTTCCTATACCAGTGTCCATCCCTGTCCTTCTCATCCATTTCACATATATTTATTTTATCAGCTGAACCCTTAATTTTTTTCAAAATCTGTTTAGCAAAAATTCCTTCGGAGTGATTAATGGGTTGATTAATTGTTGCTATGGCTGGTGATAAATGAGCATAAGGTAAATCCAGCAGCTGGATTTCCCTAAAAAGGATAGCAAATCAGCAAAAAGTTAGAATTTGTTTTCACTGTGAAGCGAAGGGTGGAACAGAGTCCATAGTTATCCTCACTCAGAATTTTGGAAGCAGTGAAGTATGCAAGTAGCCAGCTGACAGGGCTTTTAAACTCATATGCAACATTAGCTAATGCAGCAATGCTGCTTTTATGTTGTACCAGGTGAATATATTAACTCTGTTGCACCCTGTAGTTGTCACCTTAACGTGGGAACGTTTTTACAAAAACATCAGTGAGGACCATATGGAAATAAAAATTCAGCTGAAGAGGAGAAACATACAGACGGAGTATCATTTAAGCTATATAAGTCATTACAAAGTCTGCTACTTTAACTGCATCTCACAGCCCAAGGTATCCATTTCCACCTCTGGCCTCACTGTGCTCTTCACAGGAATACCAGAGTCACTTCGCTACTAAGCTTTGTCTGGCAAAAGGCCCTGGAGAAAAGCCCTGCAGAGAAGGTGTTAAATATTTGCACAAAATTAAAAGAAATAGCTTCAGGCTTCCTAACCATTTTGAGGTTGAGAACAGCCCTGGTTTTGATCCCTGCATCACTAGCTCCAGAAAATGGGCTACTCGATAACCATTTCATCTTCTCTGTGTGATTCCTCAACCCATAACATTTCTGTACCAGTTTGAGGAGGCTGGACGATGCCAGAGGGGCAACCAAACCAGTCATCTGTGCTACAGGGGGAAGAACTGTACAGGCCAGGTGTCCTCCCAAGCTGACTCTTAAAAGAAATCAGGCAGTTATAGTTTCAGAAATAATTCCTGCCTTGAGTAATGGAAGTTTCACAGATCAAATGATGTATGTGCTGATTCTGTATGTGCTATTCACAGTTAATGAGAACTGCTAATTGATAAGCAGAATTCAGCCTTTCTGTAAAAAAGACTTTCTGAAGCATCTTCCATAGGGCTAAGCAGCACTGGACAGATTAATGCTTTCTAGCACATTCCCAGGTCCTTATTAATATAAGAATGAAGCATGGTATGTCAAATTGTTCACTTGAGAACAAGTCTTTTGATCTTATTTAATATTTATAACTAGAACTTAAAGTCAAGCTGGTTTAAGCAGCTACAAGATAATGGTCCACACTCTTTCCATATTATTTCTCATTAGATGTTCTTTCTCCCACACTTTATTCTTTTTAATAGCATTTAACTTTCCCACTCTTCTAATTGCATTCTGCTCATTGTATGCTCTGTTCCATTGCCTCTCTTTCTCTCTTTTCATGCCTGTTACAGAGTCTGTATTGATTTTAAAGATCATTATTATTGTTCTGGATTGCAGTAGAAAGCAGACATTGAAAAATGAAGGAGTGGATATGGCAGTGGCTGTACAAATCATCTCTTCTATTGCGCAGAAATTACCCGCTCTTCTGGTTTTATCAGGAAATAGATTATCATTGTTTTAAAATAATCATATTAAAATAGCATTTTATGATAATTTCTTCTAAGGATTGTTTTTAAGGCTGTCTAAACTTAACACTGAACTTTCACTCTTGGCTCCTAAATTGGGGTCTGAGTTTCATTAATGCTCAGTCTCTGGTAGTTTCACCCAAGACAGTTGCTGCATACCCTACTGGATCAGAAAATCATACTATTGATGTCCCTATGTGGACATAGGAAACCAGTTTTATATTTGATTGAATTAAAAAACCTCATAAATTTTATTTTTACATTGTCAGTAATAATTCACATTGTTTTTAAGTTCTTAAGGATGTGCTCTCCTTTTAAAGGACAGAGATTGCCGTATATATTAGTCACTGGAATTAATTAGGAGTGACAGTCACAAAAATATCATGTGTCCATCATACTGCTTAGGCTTTCCAATTTTTTCTAGATTGTCATTTTTCCGGACTAGTGAAACTGATACAGATATTTTTGTGGTCGTGGTCATAGTCATGGTCATTCAATAAATCATGAATATTTTCTACTAAACCTTGTGCTGATAATCTACCTTGTGTTTTTTTCAAAAATATTACTTTAATGACTTATTTTTTATTATTTTGGAGAAATGGATAAATAATGAAAAATATGTTGTTATATTTTAATGCATGTTTGATCATATATACAATTCTAGGACATAATACACCTTTAATTTATGTACTTTTTGCCAGATAATTCCATGGTCATTAGCGTGCCTTCAGATTGCTACTATAATTAGTCACCATGTAATCTAGAGCCTAATAATCATATATAAATTCCCTACTAATTACGCTGTAATCTACTATTTGTTGATTAGAAGAGCATGGGATGAATATTTCTACTATTATTAATCTCAATTTACATGATAATTATAGGGCTGTTACAGATTTTTCTTGTTTACTCACTTGGCTGTGTTGTGGGGCATTTTGTTATGTTAATAAAATACTGCCTTTTTATGTTCATCCATTTTAATCCCTACTCAGCCAGCTTCTCCTTACATGCACTTCCAGTCTGCATTGTTCTTGGGCTGGTACACATGCGGGTCACTACAACAGGTCATCCTTTGTTTTCTCTGAAAAGTACCCAGGCAAGTTTTGAGGCTTCAGGATATAAGTCAACATTTATATGAAATAAATGTCTAGTTTAAATATAGGGTGAAACCCTGCCCATGCTGAAGGAAAAACACGGGGAACTGTTGCTGTGTGGATCAAGAATGTACACATACCTGCTCTGAAGTTCAGGAGGAGGCAGTGTGGTGGATACTTGGGTGAAGATGAAAGGGGAAAAGAATAAGGTTAATTTAATGGTAAGGATTTACTATAAACTGACAAACAGAAGTAGTAGGTGGACGAGGCTATTTTTGTGTAGCTATGTAATGCATTGAAATAGCAGGGTTGTAGTAGATGGTTTTAATTAACTTTGTATCTTTGGAAGAGTAATTTTGCTTTTCACATATGGAATAACAACTTCTCAGATGGACACAATATTTTTATTTGAATAAATGGTTAGTACTAGCAGTTTTAGATATGATTCTAGCTAGCCAGACAATACCACTTGAAAATCCAAAGACAGAAGATGTGTCGCTGTAGGCATCAAGATTATGATGTATCTGGGATTCTAGGAAGAGGATGCATCGATGGAAGAGGAGGATAAAGGCTGACAAAAGTATATTTCAACAAAGGAGATTTAGCAAATTCAAAGTGCTGTTAGGTAGGGTCTCTTGGGAGGACGAAAGGATAACTATCATATTTGAAAGCCATAACTCACTTCATTGTAGGGGTATTAGCAGTTGTTACTACGTAACACAGGCAGTAATTATTCCGCTTTTTCCAGATATAGTGAGGCCTCAGCAAAAATGATGCGTCTAATTTTAGGAATTACTCTCTATGAAAGATATAGGCAAATTAGAATGAGTTCAGAGTAGAGCTAAAAACACTAAAAGATTTAGACAATATGATCTCTAAGGACAATTCGAAAGCACTGAGTTAACTTAGTCTAGAAAAATAAGATTGTAAAAGGATACATCCTCCAGTACATGCAGGCTGTTACTTTGTGATATTCAGTAATCTTTCATGTCCGCTGGAGGACAAGGACAAAATTGACTGAATTTGCAACAAGAGAGGCTTAAGTTGAATGAAAAAAAGATAATATTCAAAACACATTGAAAATTAATAGCAGGAACAAGCTGCCTAGTGTAAAAATAGGATTTCTATTATTGGAGGCTTTGAAGGAGAGACCAGTTGAACATCTATTAAGAACAGTCTAGCCTGCCTTGGTAGGGGGAGATGGACTCAGTAACTTTTTGTTCTTATGCCATGCTGACATTTCCAGGGTTCTTTTAAATTCATGGCAGTAACACCTTGGGCTTTGGAGAGGATTTTACCCCCTGAGTGAGTTGGATGTGACTAAGAGTGGAGCTACGGACTGGTATAAAACTGGTATTCTACAGCTGGACCCTGTGGGGACTAGGAAGCTAGGGATTCGGTTCAATACATGGAAAATGTAATGATAGAATACATGAGTGAGCTTTATGCCTCCTTATCTCTTACCAGTTTTTATACAGGATCACTGAACCACAGGATTTAGTGTATGATCTCCAGAAACTAGATAATTAGATAGAAAATATACCAAGTGTGTAGTATGAAATTGCAGAGCTCAGCTACATCACGGTATTGAAAAATTTTTGTAATTATAGGAGTTCAGATTGATGTTAACAATTTAAAATAAAATAATTTCCACTTGAGTGCCTTCTTTCAGATTCAAATTATAAATTCTCATTATAATTGGCTCATTCTAATAAGCTTTTATTCTTGTGGGTTATATGTTATCAATCTTATTTGAATCATTGACAACAAATGCAGAAATGAACACAAATAAATGAATCAGTCCAAATGAAACTATGCCTTTTTAATCAGATAATGTTGTAAATAAAAAAAAAAAAACAAAACACCTCATCCACCTTAAATATCGAAGAGAGATTGACTTTCAAGAAAGTGCTTGGAGAATTTGAATGCCAGAGCCTTCCTCATCTTAAATTTTTTCAGTGTAAAAAGAAAACTTTACTTACATGTCCCTATCAAATTAATGTCAGTCATGAATTACAGAGAATTCATCAGTCAAGAGCTAGCCTTGTACAATGGAAGCCACCAGCACATAACCAGTGTTACAATTAATACAGTGATTTAATAGCCCATTCAGATTATCATCTGCCTTTAGAGAGGGTCAGAGCTGCTGCCCAGGTATTTTCTGTTATATTCTGTTACTAGTTTTTACGGTTCTGACATTGAGTGTCCAACAATACTTTCTGAATACAAGGTATTTTAGGACTTTGCACCTGAAAAATAGGTGTCACCCAAACACATTTCAAATTACAACCCTTCTTATGAAAAATAAAGGTCAACATAAACCAGCAGTAAACATTGCATTATTAATGGAAAAAACCCCACAAAGTGTAATACCACAAAAATTTTTTATTTTCTCTGAATAAATATAAAAATGATAGTTCCACACAGTGGGAGTCTTTATGCAAGTAGTGATATATTAATGTACTCTTATTATATAAGATGTTGTGAATGATCACACTAAGATACCTATCTATCTAGAACAGGTTTCCCATTAACATCTGTTATGTACAAGAAAACATTAGGGGTACTATTTTTTTATGATAACATAACTGAGACTCTTTAAAAGCAACACACTCATTAGTACTAGGGTGTGAAAGAAGTAAGAAGACATGTATCCTTAAATTGCTGTAAAATCTATTTCTTACAGGCAACTTAATCTGTATGTATGGTTGATGGTCCAGATACAACAGCAACATTCAGAATGTGCCTTCTTTTTGAACAATTGGTCATGAAAATAGAGATAGTCCACTGTACTAAGTTTCCATCAGTTTTTGCTGTCCCTTTCAAAATCCAACTATTCTAAGTTTTGAAGAAGTATCGTATACAACCATGGGGTAGATTTCTTAGATCTCATTAGCAAAAAACTGCAGAATATATCCCAGGATAAATAAGGGAACTCCTGTCACTGTTCTCTCTGCCCAGGCACTATAGATGATGTATGTACCACCTAAAATTAGGTCTGCAAGTTATAAAGCCATTTTGCTTTGAAATCCTGTAGAGTTTGTGAAGAGATAGAGACTTCTAAACTGGGCCTCCTCTCTGAACCAGAGGATCATCGAAAATGGTCATGACCAGAGATCAAGAAAATCTCTCTGAGTACCTGCCTCAAATATAGAGGTGAAAAATCCTTTACTATCAGCTGGAAGCAAAGGACGAGGCTGTGACACACAGCTGAGCAGAACTGGGACAGGGCAGCGAGTAACTGCTGGGATCACCAGGGACAAATCTGGTTATTATTGAAATATTGAGACAAGATGGACAAACTGTGGGAGTGAGACGCTGACAAGGGGAAATCATCATTGTGCAGTCAAGAAGAATGGAAAAGAGAAAAACCAGGTAACCCATGAGGAAAAGCCTGGTGTGGAACAAATTGGAGAAGATGGAAAAGAGTGGGTAAACAGTGGATAAGGCTCTGTGACTGCAGTCACATGCTCCTGTTCAGAAATTAGGGTTGAAGTAGATACTCCTTGAGTGTCATCAACCCTCTGTTGTAGTTCCCAATTCTACTGATGACGTCTACAGACCATTGCCATGATACAACAGTTTCTGGCTTATTTTGTTTTACTTCAGCTTACATTTTAGAAAATAGGTACAGAGAAGGACACATTAAGGAAATAGAAAGTTTCCAATTACTCATAAAAAAGAAATGCCAGACAGATGCTTGCCTCTTATGCTGTAGTAATGTCTTTATTTGCATGATCACAGGACCTAGACGCATGGGCCTGCTCTTATAATAGAGGTGGTTATCATCAGAGTACCTTTAAGTTTCATTTTCACTGCAGCTGGAGGCTTTGAAAAATTAGTGTCTCACTTTCTATTAAATAAACACCATCCACTCTGTGTAATGCAATTATCCACTGAATGTAGCAAAAGAACAATGAACATCTAATAACATCCATGCTAATGTAGATGATATAGCTGGAGCCTGAATCAAGGTGGCATAGGTGCCTTAATTTAGTTGCTTGATTTTTTCTGAGAGCTTGATTTTGTCCATTGAGTTCTTGTAGTCTGTACAGTTCTTTGCCTTGACCTTAAGTGGACCACTCTAAAATTGCCTGTGAAAAGTATGAATTATCATGGGTAAATATCTCTCTGCAATCTGCTTTTTGTTTATTCTGAAGAGGAAAATTTGCTTTTAAAAGCTGCTTTCTCATCCAAGTTTCACTGGAGCTTATTATACTCATCCTCATTTCTGGGCAGATTTATACCAACATTTTTCATCTATTTGTGATTATCTCTTTCTCTGTTTGTGTTCATCCCTCCTTGATAGTAGATAGTTCTAGACAGTTCCATTTTTATGATAAACATATTTTTTCAGTCAGCATTTCAGATTTCTTTTGCAGTGCATTGTCTCCTTGGTATTGCGACATGAGAATATTTTTCTCCAAATACAATTAGTTTTATTATTTCTCTTTTGATACTTTTAGCTATTTCCCTTCCCTCTATTCAAAGCCAACCTACAGTAAAGTTCTTCAAGAAAGCTATAAACACTCTGTCTGGCAGAGTAATTTTGCCTTGCTGCCTGATTTGTATTGTTCTTGCAGCTTTATTGCTGTGGACATAGAGTTTTTACTAGTTGCACTTGGGATGTGCATTTTGATTGTAACTAGACAATCAGTGGCAAGATTTTATTCTTCTAAACACTTCATGAATGCAAAGCAGAATTTTTGATTCAACTGTGTTTTTTATCCTTTATATTCTCCTTCTAACATTATGAAAGTAAGAAGCAATTTATTTGTACATTTAGGGAAAGAAGTCCCTCATGATTCCCCCCCAAATCTGAAAATATATGGTTGATTGAAGGAAGAAGTAGCAACAATTGAATGAAAATTTCCTTAAAACTAAGAACAAGAAGAAGGTAAGAGTATAGATGAAGAAGAGAAGATGGAAGAAACCTGGTGAAAAGATGAAGAGTCTCATGAAGAAGGGAGAAAAAAGGACTCTGTTTCAGTGTCTGGAGGCCTCAACATTTGCAGTATGCAACTTTACCTTTTTCTGAACATTTCATCTGTACACAAGTCAGGGAAAATCTGTCATGACGTGTGTCCTTGGAGCTGTTGCGACAGTAAAAGGTAAATCAGAAACACAGTCTTGCAAAAAAGAACTGTTTCTGGAAGATGTATAAGGCCATACTCTCTAAGGCTCATGGTCCTCTTCTTTCATCTGAACACCTCTCTGTCCTCTGGCTGCTGCCCCAGGACTGTAATCCCGGAAGTTTGCTCCTGTCATGAGCTAGTCTTTCATTTAGTGGTGCCTATATCTAGCTTGTAAACTACTTTGTTCAACTCATCCTCCACAAGTACAAGTTGCAAAGGATGTGACAGGACAAATGTTCAAAAATGCTCTGTGTAATGCAATTTCACTCATGCTACAAAAATAGCTACCTGTAAAGCCTGTGGACAATAAAAAAAATGAATTATTAAATAGTGCCAGAATAATTCATCTACTGGTAGATGTGCTGTGTGGGAAGAAAGAAGATGACTGGAACTACTGTGATAGCAAAACATAACTGAACAGGAGACAGACAAACAAACAGAAGCTGCCTTGCTAATTATCTCTACTAAGAAACTGTTCGTGAACTGTCTGTGTGCCAAATGCTACTTTCAGAGGGTAGGGTACAGGTTATTCTACATTGCTTGCTCCCTCCTTTTCCTCCTCTTTCCTTATGCTAACCAAGTGAAACAAAACATTCTTCAAGAAAAAGGCAACATGTTTTTAGTAAATAAAACTGTTTCTGACTTTTTTCTCCCGCAGAAATGGTAGCACATAGTGGAGTAACCTATTCAATGGTTCTTGAGGAAAATGTGGTCATAAATTTATCAGAAAACAGGAAGGTGACTGTGCATTCATTGCATGCTGCAGTATTCGCTGCATATCAGAAAACTGGAAAGTTTTCTGAGGAGGTGAGGAAAGTTTAGATGGTGTTTCTGCAGACCCAGAAATAGCCTCTTGTTGATTGGAGCAGTATCTATCCATGTTTATCACCAACAATTTAGATAACAAGAAATAAAAAGTGACTTCTGTCACATGTTGGACTTGAAATATAGGGTAGGCACCATGAAATTAAGTAACTGGGTCACTCAGTGTGTTTTCTTTCTTGTTTTCCACTTTCTTACACGGTCCTGTTGAATAGGTATCTATTCCTCTAGTATTACGTTTATATTAAATATCATTTAATTAAATTCAGCAACACAAGACATTTGAGAAGCTAAAAGAAAATGGAAGGTTGGCATTAGAGAAAGGATAACTGGGTCCTCAGGCACCTAAAACAGCATAAGACAATGTTTGGTTTGCAGTATTGAGTGACCAGTTTGGTTCGGAGGAGACATATTTCTTTGTTCCCTGACTTTGCTGGCCAGGTGGAGAATTACTTTAAACATGCAGTGAAAAAGATGTGAATGTCTTTAACCTCGTGCAGCAAACATTTGCCAAAAGCTGTATGTAACGTCCAGTGTGGGTGATTACAGTTGTGAAATAATTAATGTTAAGAGAATTGTCCCCAGACTTCAGCAATAACATCCTGCCAGGAAATAGAAGGCAATTTATGCCATTTCAAGCCATTGTTCTAGACTGTAAACTCAGAGAGACATCACTGCATTGATTACACACTTATTTTATGTTTTAAAGCACTGGGACTAAAGACATTTTAAATTTAAATAATGAATCTGGAAGATGGCAGTTTAAAAAATCATCTGACATAGTACAGCAATTTGCCCAGGTCTGTAATCATATTATACACATTCCCTGGCAGTAAAACCTAGGCAAAGTAGATGGGATATATCTGGCAGTCACTACCCTTGGCTTTATGTGGGCAATAGAAAAATGAATGTCATTGTGACTGGTCTCGCTGGTGCTAATGACGTTGTGGATCTTGTGGCCAATTATTGTCAGGCTACTGATGACTTTATTAATAAACTGTATAATGTTTTCAAAAGCTTCTTTACATTTGGCCAGTGCTCTGGCAACCAGAAACCAAGTCAACAAAATCAGACACTTGGCTCAACGGAGGTCCTGTGACCTCAGTAACTGGTGATCAGGTTTGTTACCTCTCTGAACATGGATTTAAATCATTCGTGTTAGATGTACAAGTCTGACATTTTGGAGCTGCTATTTTTCCTCCTGACTTTGCATTTCATTACAGTATAATTTTGCTCTGGTGGATCAGAACTATAGTAGTGGCCAAATGCCAAATGACTTTTTCATTCTGTTCATTTTCTGCAACCAGGAGAGAGCAGGCCAGTATACCAAAGCTTATTATTATCTCCAACGAGTCCTAAAATTATCTGATTTGAAGAAAGGTTTAATGGCTAGACTTACACTATTAAACAACATTTAATAGTTAGATATAAATTATGCTAAATCTTGTATTGAGATCTGTTGCTTGCAAGTAGAGTAAGGGACAGCACGTACCCAAGCTGGAAGGTATTTTGGACTAGGAGCTCCTGAAGTGTTTTGTGCACCTGCAGGCCGGGAGCAAAGTAAAATCAAGTCTGATAGCTCATACCAAAGAACAGGAGGCATTGTGTTTTGATGCATACCACATGTCGGTGTCACCCTTGCTCGCCCTTTGAAGGAGAACAAAGCAAGTTGCTTCCATGTCTTTGCTGGGCTGGTTCTTCTGGCCAAGGCAAAGGCAGGCAGAGCCAGGATCCTGACCTTTATTTTTACATCCTTTTTTTTGTGAGAAGGCTCTGGCTGTTTTCAGTATTCGCTCTAAACAAGCTCCATGGGGGCAAAACCACCTTGTATGCTGACCTCTGTGTCTTTTAAAGGATTGTGATGACTTAAGGTATGGTGTTAGGTTTATGACTTAAAAAATGAAAGAGTGGTAATCTCAGAAGCACGTGTCAGAATTTAGAATGAAGATATGTTATTAGACATTTTTATGTTCTCTTAACGACAACTGTGCTGTCTTTCAAGGCTGATGTTTACATTAAAACTCAACGGTGCCAACAAAAGCAAGGCTTGCCTCTAACAATAGGAACCCTGTTATTACATCTTGATGAGTGTTAGGAGAAAAATGTCTCCCTGCTGCCATTGCTCAATTGGGCAGGAACAAGCAGTGTGAAAGGAAAACATGTGACCCATCACAGCTTATCTCTGAATGTGACTGTATCAAGAAAGTGGGGATGTTTTTTGCAGCCTGTCACACAGAAATACTGCAACATCTCTGCCTATTGTTAAGGAGCTGTCAGCGCAGAGGTAGCCTGACTCCACTAGACTGCTGCCCAGAGAATGTTAGCAGTAAGGGGTTAATACAAAATAAAAGAGATGGAAAACAGAAAACAAGATGAAAGAAATGAAAGTAAATAGTCAGCACAAATGATGCTAAGCCCCTTTCCAAAAATAGCAGATTTAACATTTCTTACGAGCAAGAGCAGAAGTATCTCACTGACATTGGCTTTGTGGTAAGAGAAATATAAATAGAAGCAGGCAGTTATGAAAGCCATTTAAAGGAGAACTAGAAAACACATGAAAGACCTTGAATCACTTAATCTGATTACAAAGAAGTAGAAACCTCCACATTAAAGCTAATGTTAATATTCTCAAAATTAATTAACAGAAGAAAAATAATTAAGATGAAATAGGAAACAGACAGCCTCACTAGTCTGTTACCCTAATTTGGTTAGAAGAGGTTTGGTGGTTGTTGGTTTTTTTTGCTTGCTTGGTTAGTTATTTTTTTAAAAATGGATGAGTTATAAAAACCAGAAGAATAGATGGACTTATTTTCTTTCTTCCTTTTCTGATGTGGACTGTAAACCAGTTGTCTGCTTACCCTTCCTCATTTGGATCACCTCTTTGTTCAGTGGGAAATGGTTAAAAAAGCTTAATTTTCTTTCTTTTTCCTAATGGATTGTATCATTGCAATTTTCTTTTATTTACCAGAAAAAAATATAGAATGAGGAGGAAGATGGTAGACACAATGCAGATTCTTATTTTTAGGTCACTGGTTTGTTTTGGCACAGTTCAAAAGCGACAGTCAAGTCTTTGGACGTGGACCAGCCCTTTGAAACTTTTGCTGAAGTTTAAATCTGATGAATCCCACCCTTAAACACTACCTATCCTGTTCAGTTTGCACCCACGTTTCTCACATTCTATCTGGAGGCAAGATCCAGTGACTTTCTGGGAAGAAAAGAGGCTTACACAGAGCTGCCAATCTCCCCACTGTATGAAGAGGTAATGCATTTTTATTGGTCTTTTTTTTGAACGTATCCTGAGGTTTGAGAAGTCTTTTAACTTCAGATGCAAAGTAACAAAAACACTTAGAGTTGACATGCTTTTGGCTGAATCTTTGACCATAGATTACTTTGGCATAAAAGCAAATGGTTCAGATATACTAATTAGGTTGTAGGGAGAGTGTTCTCCTGATCAGCATTTGTGGATGTGGGTGTGGTATGTTCACAGGAGGTATGGTTTTAGGTTTTTCTAAGGTACTCTTGGGAGTTGAACTAATAAATTATTCAAAATAAAGGATGATGAGCATATCAGTTTTTAATGCAAGAAATCCAGCCTTTTTTGCCAACAATAAACTCACTTGTAATATTTAAAATTATTACATTTTAAAAACAGAGAACCTAATAAGTAGTGTGAAAACACCTACATAAAAATGGGGAAAAAAAAAACCCCACCCCAAAACCCATTGTAGAAAGACGTATTAATAAAAGTAGCAGAGCAAAGAATGCAGAGATGTCTGATGGGGGGAAAGTCACCATAGAAAAAGAGCTCTAGTTCTCTCCAGTGATGAAGGACCGGCAGGCAAATGCAACCTTAGACAGGAATGGAACCTGATATGAAGGGTGTGCTCTGTGTATCACGTTGCAGAGAAGCCACAATGTTTAACCATAGCCTAGATTTACCGAGACTCAAACAAGGGTCACCCTAAGGTCATACAAGGACTCCTGCATTCACTAAAGCTCCTCAGACTACAGGCACCCAGCAAACTCAGGAAGATAGCTTCTGCTGGCTAGAAAGGTGGGGAAAATTCAAGTGCTTACAATTGCAGAGAGATTTTAAAAAAATAAATATTAATTAATTAAAATTATCAAGTAATTACTAACTGCTAAATTATAGTAAGATGACTCAGGAAAAGTTCCAAGATTTTCCATTAAAAGTACTGTTTGTGATACACAAAGGGAAGCAGGCAAATGTAGGCTATGTATACTTCTGCTCAGGCAATCCTCATACTGCATCTTATTCTGGATTTGCAGTGCTCAGAAGGCAAAACTTTAGTTTTTGTGCTCTGCTTCCTGTCTTTCTTTAGTAAACTCAGGAAGAAATATAGGTGACAAGGAAACTAGTGCAACAAGTGGATGTTTAGTAAGTTGCTGTTTACTTGAATGAAATGGAACAATTAGCCTGAAGTAATGCATTTTGGCCATTTAGATAAAATTAGTTCTGCTAAACTAAAATAGAATTAGTTCTGCTAAAATTACATAGACCACTGCTGCTAGGATATAATATTTTAAATTTTCATATACAGTTAATAAGCAATTTTCAGCTGCAAATAGTACAAACTTCATTATACCATAATTGCACTTTCAAAAGGAAGTAAATTATGCTCATGGGCATCTTTGACTGTTGATACCTTCTAATAGACCAGCAATACCTTGCAATGTAGATTGCAAAGAAGGCAGCCCATTTAGAGTAGATATTTTACTGATGAGAATATGTCCACTGTATCCCATGGAACTTTCTTTCTTCTCGGAGATATATTTGAGGTATGACCCCCCAAAAAAGTGACGAATACTTTAGCACACTGAAGCCTTAAAAAAAAAAAAAAAGAAGGGAAAACCAAATTTGTTTTGGACTTTTGTCTCCTGTTTCCATTGCTAGAAATAGTCATTCAGCATCAGTACATAAAAAGCCACCTTTGCATGCAAGGGATTATCAGTTCAAATCCAATTGCAAGTTTCTAAACCATTTTCCTGTTAAAAACTATCGTGGCCATGTAATCACATTAGTTGTTGACTGGCTTCTATCTGGGCAAGGCAGAATGTCGTGATTGATGCAGAAACTTGGCACATGCTAGCTCAGGCCAAAGAGCATTTTAAAATGGATTATCCACAGAACAGCTCTTGATACAGGATCACAGAGGAATCCACAGCTGTGTTCGCCCATCTCTATGCCTAATGCTTTTTCATGCCTATTCAGTGGAGAATTACTGAAAAGCATTTTGTAGAGCTATTCTCCATCTCTTATGTATGTGTTTTGGCTTTAGGCTTTCTTTGTAGATTTACAGTGGATCTGCTATATCACCAGATACTCTTTTTTTAGGTCTAAGTATCATAGCATGGCTTAAGGCACGAAGGGTTAAGACACTGTATATTTAAAATATGTAAACATTTATGCAGAATATGCTTATGTATTCAAAAAATAGAGGAAAAGTGGAATTAATGATGCTGTGTAGATCACAGTCTAGAAAAAAGCTGCATGGTATAGGCTAACCCACATCAAAGATATAGACTAGATAAATTCGTGGTCATCCTGTAAAGATACAAGGGTGACTGTTAATTACATACATGTTTCCATGCATTATTCTTTCCAGGTTAGCACCAGAACAAACTCTATTAGCATATATTAGCTTATTCTAATACACCTCACACCAGCCTAATTCTAGCATTCCTTTGTAACATCAACAGTTTCGGGGCATGGAAATCTGATGGCATCCATCACATTCCCTTATTTTCATGGTGGTGGCTTATATTTGAGAACTTCTCCAAGCCTCCTTCTCCTTTTGGGGTTCTGTATTAGTATAGTTTTGCCTGTGGTCTTCATGTGGGTTAACCTAAATTACATATTTGATCCTGACAGCGCCAGATACATTCACTTCCCAGGCCACACCTGTAGACCTGGAACTATGACAGTGCTCCACCAGCTCAAAATTGTCTGCATATGACTTGTACTTCAGAAGAGCAGTATGAGGAGAGTCCTTTTTATTCAAAGGAGCTCTACCAGAACTCAGGATGCAGCCTGTCAGAATGGATGACCCTCTTTTTTCCAAGGCATGGCATGGAGAACAGCAAAATCACACGGGAGACACACACAAGAAAGAAAAAAGCAGGCCAGGAGAACATATGGAGCAGAGTAGCAGGCATACAGAAGGTAGCAGGCACACAGAAAGCCATTATGCTGCCAGGGTCTTGGCATTACATCTATGCTTCAAGAGAAGTGTTTGAGAAGGGCATTTTTAGTTCTTTTAACTGTTTACTTATTGAAAGAGCCTTTATTATGCTAACTCTGTGATCACTGCCCTCTGAAAAATTACCCAGAGAATGTACTTGGAATTACCCGGTGATCTTTGTTCTGTGTTGCCAGCATATTTTGTTTGAACTTCATGCATGAACATGCCCATTTCTCAATATAACACTCTGAATTTTCTTTCTCTTCTCATATAATTCTGCAGCTGCTTTAGAGAAAAAGCAAAAAGAGCCATTTGGTGTTGACACTTATGAATGCCTTGTTCAGTCACAAGGAGAAAAAAAGTCAGTGATAGGACACTCAGGCTCTGTTTAAAGCATCCAAGAATTTAACTAGATCTTGCACTAAAAATAGCATCAAAACCAGTGTGTGTTTATGTGAATAATTTACATTACTCTGTGTGTGTATAAAACAAAACACTTAAATAATTGATTTTACAAGAATAGAAAGCTTATTTTCCATCCAACATTGCACTAACTCTAAATATTTCTAAATTTCTATCTTTGGCACAAAAAAAGAGAACAAAATTAGGTGAAAAGATGAGAGAAACTTTACTCATGTAGTAATGTGATTTTTCAAGGTTCAGTATGTGGATGCTCTGGCAGACAGAATTGGATTAAGTTTGCCCTTTTAAATGCTTTCCAAAATTTTTTAAAACATTTATGTTACAATATTATACAAATCCAAATAATTAGGAATTACATGATAAACATGATTAACTTTGTAGTGGAAGCTATTCCTAATGGTTTAAGCAAAAACTGTTGCTATCCTGCTGAATTAAGACAGAAATAATATCACTGTAATGGATATTTTTGCATTAGTGTATGTCATAAAGGTTTGTAATTAAACAGTCTGTGATGAAATTGCATGTGCCTGTTTTGACAACATGTTGTTTTAAAAATAAATTTCCTTTTCATCATTACCTTCAGACATTTAACCACTGATAACCTGTGGATAACTTTCCCCTCTGCCCCTCCAAAAAGACCATGCAAAACCCATGTTTTCATCTGTCTCCCTTATCAAGACCGTATTTTATCCCTCAAATTTTCTTTTAGAGCTGTTCTTTTTTTTCTTCTGAATTATTTCTGTTTTCTTTTAATATGCATGCAAATAGACAGATGGGGCATTTGATCAAAGATAGCCTCCATTTAAACTACAAATGTGAATCGAAGACAGATAATCCCAGACTGTTTTGCCTGTTTATACATCTGAACTATTGTCACAGATCACGGCAAGTAAAACTGTAGTGACTTCTTTGCCCCAGAGGCACATGGATTTCAAGGTGCCCTGGTGAGATTGGAGACCAATCTTGCAATGAATGTGATATTATCTAGTGCTAATAAAACGAACTGATTATGAGCTTTCACTCGTGTCAATACTACCAGGAAAATATCAGTACAAGCTCATGTGGCCAAATCCTTCCACTCCTAACTGCAGAAAAAAAGCTTTTCCTTTATAGTATCTATTAGTTTTTTCGGTTTGTATCCTAGGGTTAGGTACTCTCTATACAAATACACAAAGCTGAATAAAGTGAATACCAATGACAAGTGGGACTGGGTTTCTTTGCCGTGAGGGTGTTATATTTCAATAATAGATGAATAATAAATAAATGACCATGGATTCAGAGTGGCTAAGAATGTGAGGCCTGACCAGCTGCCCAGAGAGGCTCTGGAGTCTCCACAATGGAGCTGTTCTAACCTGGGCTGGATGAAGCCACAGCAACCTCATCTGCCTTGGAAGTTCACTTTGATTTGGTAACTCCAGAGTTGCCTTTTATCCTACATGCATTTATGCTTCTATATGAGTATGTACTTGTATTTCTTAAATGTTCATCTTGGCAAAATCAGCAACCTAATGATTGGACTTTTCACCTTTCCTCTTTTCAATTATGTATACACCTGGATATTTGTAATGAATACAGTATTTGATAATAGTTTTTATCAACCATTTGTAATAATTTTTTTTCTTTTTTTTTTCTACTACTGTATTTGCTCCTCACTGCTGTCCAACTAGCAGTCTGTACTAACAAATAATCCCATGTTATTTTTGCTGACCATTCCTTCCAACTATTCCTGCAGCTTTAAGGATGGTGCTGCCTATGTTCAGTCATGGAATAACATAGACAGGAACATTCTGGCCATGCAGTTCAAAAGACTGCTTCAAAGAAGTCACAGCTGGGGATGTAACTGTGTAACAGAGGCGTTCCTCTTCCAAAATTCAGCAATTAGGCAATATTGCTATCACTCTTGAGCTCTGTAACAGGAGTGCCATAGGAGCATTGTTAAATGGGGTTTGACCCAAAACTTGTGCATGTAACAGGAATCACCCCAAGATATTCAATAACTTTTGTATACAGCCTTATGCTTTATGGTAATTTCTCTCTTTGTTCTAGTTCTGTTTTGTGAAAGGTGCAGGAGTTACGGCAGACAGCACAACTGGCTTTTTGGATGGCAAAATATTAGCCATCAAGGGAAAGATATTCAAAAGGAAGAACTGATGTTCCTGTAGTAATGTGAAGTCCTTGGGTGGAAGAGGACTGCTTCATGATTATGTCACCTCTTATGAGGTGACATTTGATTTACACTACTTATCTAAATTGCTTTTGGCACAGAATAAACTGGATGCAGGGCCCCATGTTCAAACAAAAATTTGTTGACAGAGAATAAGAGACAAAATAAAGCAAAAAAGTACAAAAGCCAGTAATGAAGGTTGGCTGTTACTTCAATTTTCTGCCTACATGTGCAATATAACACTATCTCCAATGAAATAAACACACAGAGTAATATTTCTTAACAAGAAAAGTCCCAATTCTGTTTTATTGCAAATACAAAGTTTAATGCAGAAGTCTTCTCCCTGACTCCCTTCCTCTCTCTTTTCTCCTTACCTCCTTCCCACTCTCCTGCAGCCCTTGCGACCCATGTCTCCCTCTCCCCCAGCAGGACCTGCCTTTGCTGCCTCCCTGTCCAGGCTGGTGTCTCCATCACCGTTCCTGAGATCCCTGGGCCTCCAATGACCTCCCTGAGATACTGTCCTGTCCCCCTGGCAGGGTCCAGCCTCCCTCACCAGCTGCCCTTGCTCTTGGCTTCCCTGATGGTGTGGCCTGTGGCCGCAGCCACCTCTCATGCTGCTATCCCTCATCCCAGCAGCCTCCCTGGGCCTCCTGGTGGGCCTCCACCTTGCCCTCCAACCAGGGCCTCCCTCGCCTGCCAGCCCCATCACTTGCCAGGAGCCATTTTGGCAATGGATTTCATTAGGATGTGCCAGGTTGCGGATGGACATTTAGTTCCCTGTGCTTGCTGTGACAAGGTAAATGGTCAAGGATGGAAACGGATTCTACTAATTCATTTCCTCAATTTTCTTAAATAAGTAGTGTTACACAAATGATACATATTTCTGCAACTTACCACTTGTAGTGACCTAGGTGTGCATAGGGGGGGGGGGGGGGGGGAAGTAATCATGTATCAAAGTTTCTAGCTGCTGAATAACTCTGCTTAAATTTTTTATATTGTAGGCATTGAAAAACAGCATTGCAGCTTAAAAATCATCCTTCTTAATAAAATAAAAGACGAAATTTAAGAATGGGACAAGTGATTGTCTGACAGGTAAAATAAAGTAGCTATTGGGCTTACTGTCCTTCATCACCAGTCTGAACCTTCATGGACAGGTGTTGGCCCATGTTGCATTATTTTGGATGTTGCATTATCTTGGATGTTGCATTATCTTGGATGTTACATAAAAAAATGATGGCCTCAGTCTAATGTTGAGGGATAAATGTCCACGTTGCTTGAAACTTAAGCTGAAATTATAGGTATTGTTGCATTCATTAGAGGACAGTTACATCCCAAGTGGCTATTTCAATTACAGTGGTAGAGGGATACTGATTATTTAGTACCATCATTCCTGTGTTCTTGCTTTATCTTTCTCTGAAAACAATTAAGGTAAATGTTTCATACTGTTACTCTTCATTATGAAATACAGCAAAATCTGATACCAGACAATTTTCAGTTCTGCAATCATTATGACTGAATTGAGATATTGTGACCTCTAAAGATGAAAACAAAGAAAAAAAAATTAGATTATATGTGGAGCAGTTCAGGAGAGAATCACCTACTCACAAGTAATGAAAATGAATTTGACAGTCTGCCTACCCATCTCTGACCTTGTGGTGTGGTGGCCTTCTGGCAACAGCTAGCAATATCACTTTAATGAGTTTGAATTGCACGAATACCGAGAGAATTTACAAACTTCACCCTTGCCAAGGGACCAAGAGAGGAATAATCTGCGATCACTACGTTAAATGAGGTTGTCATCAGCAAAGCAGAACTATGTCTTTCCATTTTAGTCTGAAGAAATTTTTCAGAGGAAAAGACATAATAAAAGTGTAGCATCTTTACTGCTGCTGTGAACCGGCATATTCATGTTTTAATAGTTTTGTAGGAAATGAATGGTATATTGACTATTCTTACTTGTGAATCTACTTCTACTTGACTACTATTTCTTCTTTTCACTATGTCAGAAATCTTCATTCAGTGAAATTTGTATGAAGTAACAGCAAAAATCCATTTGACCTATCCAAGTACACAATATGATGCATAGTGCATGCCAGAGCCTGCTTTATTTTCCAGTCTTGTGTTTTCTGAAATATGCTTTGATCTTAATTTCTCTGACACAACAGACAGTACAATTCTTTACAGCTGTTACATAATGGCAATGCATATTAGTATGGATCCATAATCTGTGCCTTATATGCATGACAGATTTTACTAAAAATCCTCCATCAATAGGATTTTACCTACTTTACACAAAAGATCACCTCTAATCTATGTACAGTAGGTATAAAAATGCCTAACATTTTAATAAAAAATTGTTTAATAAAAAATGCACATTGATCCTATTTTTTCTTTTCAACTAAAAAATTTTGCTCTTGGATTTTTATTTGTGTTCTGAAAATTTTGCATTGTGTTCTGCTGGCTTGCTGTTCCTTATGTTCATTTTTCACAGAATTTAATATGGAATTGCATTCTGTTGTATAGGATTCTTAAACCTTCCCACAAAATTTTCTATCTGAGGCAATTACCTACTGTATCTTAGTAATCATTACAAAATATGCTTGCTATCAATAGTAAAATAAATAGTAAAAATATTACTTAAACATATATTTGATTTCTAATACATTTTATTGGATTTTGCTGTAAGGCACAGTACACAAGGGAATAAAGAAACAAATTGATTTGTTTTATTTATAAACAATAAAGTCTAAAATAAACACCTAAATTAAACATTGATTAATTATTCCTTTCCATGTATTCTATGAAGTTCCCATAGGAATTTATGCAGCTGTGAGGCATTTCTGAACAGTGAGATGCAAATGTTTTTGTTTTCTGTTTGTTTATTTGTTTGCTTTGGAGTCAAAAAGCTCATTTCAGCCTCTGCGTTGCTCCAGTGGAACCCTCTGTGTTTCTTTGTTTTTAATGAAAGCAAAATAGTTACCTTCATATTTCAAGATACTTTTCAGCTAAACTACTTGTAAAAGCTCCCCTTTCTAAATCTGTTTAGCTGTTCTTGTGATAATATGTAAATTCATTCTGTTAAGAAATGCTTTAAAATAGTTGATATGGCCTGTTTATGACTGGAGCTGTATTTCAGGAACTGTAAAAGCCAAACAAACCTTTAAGAGGAAACAACTGTCACAACTATAGTACCTTTATTTTGACTTACTGGATATTAATTCAAGTACTTTGCCTTGTACATGCTCTAATAATTGGGCACATAAAAAAATGAAGATTTCAGCAACAGAAATATATATCCATAGTGCTGTCTGACACAAATATCTGCAGCAGTGATTATTTTTGTTTGCTCGTCCATGAAGCTTCACAGATTTGAAATATGCAAATACTTTGCACTTCTGTAGACACAATGCAGCTTACATGTCCCCACCAGGCTGGTTTGTAGGGAAAATTGATCCACAGTGTTACAGTAATAGTGAAGGCATATTTCATTTTTCTTAGATAAAAAAGCCCCAAACTTTGGGTAGACATGTACATTATTCAATTATATATTTAGCTGTTCAAACAACTATTAATACCATGAATTTAAACAGGGAAAGACAAAATGTGTTCTACTTGAATAATCAGCTAGCTACAACAAATCCATAGGTGTGGAAATACTTTAAGGAAGATACAAACAATTTTTTATTGTTTGCCTCTTTCCTCTTATCCAAATAATTTAAGCAGTTGTTACTAGAAGAGCTTGAAAAATTAATGGGACAGCCTGATAAACTGTAAAATAGCAGAAACTCTTATATTTGGATAACGTATTTTTCCATCAGCAATCTTTGAAGAGATTAAGAGATAAGTTATTTACACATTGTAGTGCCACATATAGACTTTTGTGGATTATTTTTCACTGTGTGACTCTGGCTTCATGAAAGTAAAATTCCTTTTTATTTTGGCCAAGTTAACTGGTTTAAAACTGCATTCATACATAGAGGATGCAAGTACGCCTTTTTGAATTGCTGAAACATGGAAGAACCATACCCCTTTTTTGCTAATAGCAGTGGTCAACTCTGCTACATTCAGCAGAAAGTTTGTAGGAATATATTCATAATCCATGGATTTTTACATGCTCATTTACCCATCTCTGTTCATGACTCTGCAGAACTAAAGTATGAAGCACATCCATACAATGTTTCATGGGGAAACTGTAAAACGTCAGCTTAAAAGTTAGTACAGCAAAAAAACATACCTCTTTGTAAAGGAAGTCTTAATAAAATAGTACATTTTGAGACCAACTAGAACCATATTGACAGTGAAGCAACAAGGAAAAGTGTCTGCAAAATTTTTGTAATTAATTCATAGATTCTGTAGAACATACTCAAATCAAAAAGCTCATTTAAAAATCAGAATTATCAATGTTTTGATAAAAAACACAGGTGCTGTACATATTTTCTTCCACAATTTTTTCAGAGATAATAGAGAAAACTTGACAGAAACTTTAAGTTATGAACTTGTTTAACAGATGCAAGTGTTACAATACTGCAAAACTGTTTGCTGGGTATTTGACAGAAAACGTCTATTTTTGTGTGTATGAATATCTGCAGTTGCCATACCTGGTAAAATTGTTTGACTGATGCTCAAGGAGTATTTTTAAATCCAAGGGTATAAGAATTCAAGCAAAAAGGGGCTATGAACTCTTCCATTCACAATGCATAAACTTTACTGCATCGTTAAAAGAAGTAACGCAGATTGAACAGTAAAAGCTTCCACTGATGTTTTCATAATCAGCTCCAAGAATTAGCAAGATCTAAAAATCACCCAATCCTCCATTCCCCACCAAATGGAGTGATAGAGGGTAATAAAATATTTGAGAAAAAAAATGGATTTTTAGAATGTGGTGTGTGTATTTCATAAGCAGCAGAGTTCTTTGGAGAAATACTTTATTAGGAGTTAATGTCCCAGTTGTGTTACTGAAATATTTTATATCAATGCCATGTGTGAATTTTCAGAGTACAGGTCTTGGCTTATCACTGGGGCATTATGTTTAATTAGTCAAAGTTTAGTTAAAATGCTAGATACTCTGGATATATAAACATATAATTCTTATAAATATAAATTGCCTGTGTCCCCACTGTGTCTTATTTTGGTAGCGGTCAGAAAAGCACAGATTCTTTTTCTTTAAACAGATTAGTATTTATTATATTCTTTCCTCTGATTAATGATAACTGATGCTGTGATCCCAAAGCTGTATACAAAAATAACAGGACTTAATTGCATTGGTAGTGCAAAATAAGCACATTCATTTCAGTATTTATGTGTGTGTGAGGTTTTTTTTATAAATAAAAAGTCCTTCTATAGGACTCATTTATTTGACATATGATAAGCAATTTTTCTCTGCATAGAGGCATTTCAGAATGCATTTGGTGAAGAAAGAACAGAGCATAGAGGTAGATTGACTAGCAGATTTAGTCAATTATACATGATAAGTGTACTTAAAACATAGTATAATTTTAATTATGAATAACAATAGAGTGATCTAGAAAAAAGATTTGGGGAGAAAAGTAACTAGCCTTATTTTTTGGCTATATAGTGGTCCAGCTACAACAAAGAGGTGAAGTGTGTTACCTCTTAGTCAATCCTATATTTGAGTAGTTGGGCGCTTTCCTAGAAGAAAATATCACCGAGAAAATACAAGAATCTCACACCTCATCTGAATATGTTGACAACTAGGGTATTAGAGAGGCTTGATGGTGACATGCACGGCTAAATGACGTTTTCCTTCTGTTTACAAGCATGGCTCCTGCCAGTCTAGGGGCAAAAGCCAAGAAATGGCTCTGGTTTGAATTCACCACAGGGGATGTGGTGAACATCCCATCTGGCAACTTCAGGCAGTTTCCTTCTTAGTATGCATAAATGTTGAATTGCTCCATCAGAGATATTTAGCTTTTTCTATGTATTGTGTCCTAAGTGCATTTGAAGTCCTAACTATATGGGTGGGTACAGACATATTCAGGCTATGACTTTGTCTCTTCTCAGGAGTCTATTGACACACAAAGGGACAGGCCCATGTCTAAACCAGTAGTCATGTTTTCTTCTGACTATCTCTGAAAGCAAGTAGAGGGGCTCTCAGGATGATTTGTAATGTTTAAAAAAAAAAGAAAATAAAATTAAAAAGTCCTGCATGTTTAATGGTATCAGGACCCACCTTGCTAAGGAGAGATGTCCATGTTTTAAGTATTACAATAGTTGTTTGCTGCCTCGTGCAGCCATTTAAACATTGGCTCAATGCTGAAACAGGTTTGAGCTAATCTTCGTGATATATGAAGTTGAACTGGGACTTTCGGGGACCTCATCAATGTGTATAAATGTCTGAAGGGAGGTTATAAAGAAGATTGAACCAGGCGCTTTTCAGTGGTGCCCAGTGACAGGACCAGAGGCAGTGGGCACAATGTGAAACACAGGACATTCCCTCTGAGCATCAGGGAACACTTTTTTACTGTGAGGGTGACTGAGCACTGGCAGAGGATGCCCAGAGGTTGTGGAGTCTCCATCCTTAAAAGTTCTCTGGACATGGTCCTGGGCAACTGACTCTAGGTGGCCCTGCCTGAACAGAGGGGTTGGACTCCTCAAGACATCCCTCCCAGCCTCAACCATTCTGTGATTCTGTGACACTATATTGTGTGTTTTCTTAACAAGATTTTAGAGTTATGGCTTGTTTCACTGAATTGTTGTTACAGAGATTGATATCTAGCTTTTAATACCATGGGGTAGGGAGAAATACTACCCAAAAATATGCATGTGGCACTATTTTTATCTTATAATGTAAATAAAGATATAATCTCAACACTTGGCTGAGTTTCTTGAGCAGGAATGTAGTAGTGCAATCATTGGAACTAAATATGCTGTGCAAGTTGGAACATGGATTAGGACAGGAAATGGGATGGGGTTTTCCCCTTCTGAAGGTGTGGCAAAGAAATGGTTTTCCAAGCAGTAAATTCCAAATTCATGAGACTTTGTAGTTTACATTTATTTTCATTCAATAATTAAAAAAAATACTTTATATCAAATTCTTAGACATATTTTTGTTGTATGACCAACTTAAGTTTTACATTAACTGGACTTCACTGGTAGAAATCCTTTAATGCTAATCCATTGGAGCGTCATTAAAAGAGACACAGTCTGAAGTTAGTATTTGTTTATAATTGAGTTGCAAACATACAACATCATCTCTACATTGCAAATATCTGTGTTTTTTGCATATAAGTACATGGCAGCTAAATCATACTGCATATTTCCATCCCTTAATGTGCTTTTTATTTTTTTTAAGCATTTTTCATTGCTGAAAGTTCTGGTCTCAAATACTTTCTGCAATTTCCTTGAAATGTCTTTGCTCTTAAGTTGCTTGCATATATTCTTAGTTCTAATTCTGTTTTGCTATTTAAATCAATGAATTATGACTGTTTTCTTCAATGAGGATCAGTTGCGTAGTTTTTTTCCTAAAAATACCAGTAAACACCACAGAGCTTTCAGACTAGTCCTTGGCTGACAGACCAGTGATCTACCACGCTGAAGGCACAGACAGACCCTGCTAAGCAGAGGACATAGCTCAGGTAGAAAATGTCATTCCACATATACTTTACTCCTTGTTTCCTGTAACTATAGCAATTTTAGTAATGTGGATCACAGTTTCTTCCCAGCCGTAATTTTCCATTACAGTGTTTTGTAATTTTGTAATGTTTTGTGAAGACTGCAGTACTCTGATTTTACAAGAGCATATGACTGTCTAAGCAGTGCTTACTGGCTTTGGTGAAGTTATTTACAGCTCTGCAACATGACCACAAAATAAGAGTGATTCATGATAGCTCTGCTTGAGTAGCATTTAGTGTCCTATCCCACTTACTTCAAAGAGGCGTAAGTGATCACATAGGAACAGACTTACAGGCACTAGGGTATTAACATATTCACAGAATATTAATTTTTTTATTTTTTTTTTTTTTACTTAAATAAGATTTATACCAAATAAGTGGAGAGGAAAAATAAAGCCAATGTAACATTAAAAAAAGTTCCATTATACATGTGATTTATCACTAATAATCACAATTGTACAATGGTGATTTAAGTAGTATTAGGGCAGATTATCACTCTATGCACTTCTTGCATACATACACTCACAAACATACATGTGCACACCTGTCTGGGAATTGGAGGAAAATACAGGCTATGACAGGGTGTACTGATCATATTACAGAGGAGCACAGCTCTTCTACTGCATGGGCATCCATAAGAAAGCAATGTTCCTTACTACAGTTCAAAACCTGACCAAGCATCAGACTCCCCTGAAGTGATGTTTTTTGTCTGCATGGTATTCAGTTTGCTGAATTACTTCACAATTAAGTTATTCACAAGCAGCTGGGCTTGTTGGTGAGGGCAGTGTGCGTATGCACTTGTGATTTACATAAAATGTAATGCAACATAGAAAAACAAAATGACCCCTCACTGAGAGCAACCAGCCCAACAGAACAAGGTTGGTGTGACTTTACAAGAAATGGACCTAGTACAGAAGTATATGTTTCAAGAGTGAGGGCATTTCAAAGCATTTGGCTGTGGGTTGGCATACTTTTTAATGAGATCCAGAGAAAACTCTGGGTTTCTGGTTTTTTTTGTTTAATTTTCTTGTTTTGTTTTCTGTTTGTTTGTCTGTTTCCAACCCCATACCCTGGTCATAACAGAGCCCATTGCAATACTGACATTGCACATGTGAGATTTTCACTTTATGTGAAAACGTGTAAAGATGGAGAAGCAAAGGAATAGCTGTTGTTCCCTAAGAACAACATAATTTTAAGCAGTTGATTTTTGCCAGTATTCTCTGGCAGGGGAGGAGGTACAATGATGTAGTGACAAAATTATTTCTGCGTAGGGTGTGCTGTGGCTACTTAATGGGTAATGTGCAGTGAGGTGAGAACAGAACCACTGCAGGTGTGTAGCTTTGCAAGGTGCTAATTAGAAAGCAGGTGAACATAAATAAGGAGCACAGATGGTACACATTGAGGTGATTGAGAATGAAGGTACAATGCAAACTCAATGTCTTGTAACTTACAATGATAAAAGGGTCCTGATTCTTCCCTGTTTTACCTGAGTTAGCCACAGCTGAACAAATTGACTGCAGAGTGCATGTTCAATTACAGGTCTTAGAAACCAGCAATTCCTTCTCTATTATAAAATTCTGACAAGAACAGAGAAAACCCTTTCTTGTTAACTCATACATGGGAAAGAGTGTCAGATTTTAAAATCTGTTGTGGGAAAAGGAATGTTGACAAAGATAAAGAGATTACTTTTCCAAAATTTGTCCAATAGGGTGTTTAAGCTTAAACTGTCATTTGAATGCCAGCTGCCAAACAAATCCAACCTGATATTTCCTGGGGAAAAAAAAAGAAAAAAAAAAGCATTAACTTTATCTATTGTTAGGAAAGCTAAATAGGAAGAAATTTTCTCCGGTACTTGAGTATTCAAGTATAAAATAAATGTTTCCACCAAGACACTATATCAAGGTTCCAAATATTCTCATGATCCAGTAAGGAAACAGAAAATTGTGATTGACCAATCAAATATTTCCTTATTATTCTTAAAATCCTGAATTCTAATTTTGATAGCTATTTATTTATTTTTCATGGAAATAAAAACGACATTTAAAAATCATTCCAAATCATAAAATGAACTTTTAATTGAAGATACAAATTCTGAACTATATAGTCCAAAAAATGTGGAAACATGGCATTATGTCTTCTTTTGGAACTTCACGTTCGGCATCATCTGTCTTACAGATCCCAGTCTTGAAAGAATGCTATCACTGTGCTTTGAAGAGTAAGCAGAGTGTATTTCCTTTGAGGTGTATCCTTTGCATACAATATTTTCACATTCACCTTCTATAACAGGAGTTGGTGAAGATAACACAATGAAATAATGCAATTATTTAGTCCTTTTTTCCCCTTAAAATAAATATAGAGGAATGTAATCAATTGTATTTTGCAAAAATATATTTGTTGCTGTCAACAGAATTCAGTTTATGCAAACACCTGTGTAGCTTGGCTATATTTGAATATTTCAGATAGTTATTTTGTGTGGACTGTTTGTACATTTGCCAAATTGCAGTGCTTAGTTTTGATTAGTTATTCAGGTAAGCTATTTAAATGTGGAGTACATTGACTCCAGCACCTAAACTTGATCAATATAACTTTCTCAGGTGGAAATATTTTTATTCTTGCAGCAGTTCAGTTAAATAATAAAAGTTATCTCATTTTCTAAGTCAAGAAATGAGGCATGGAATGATTTCAGCTCTGATACACGGAAATCCATTTAAGGATAAGTGAGTACTGGAATAGCTTTTCAAGTGAAATAAAGGAATTTCCTTAATGAACTATGTATAAAAGCAGGTCAAACAGGTGGGAATATGAAGCAAACGTCTATAAGTAATGCAATAGATATAGATAGTCTCTTTAAGTGCAGTAGGGAATATTCTGAGATATCATAAATCCCAGGTTATTTTCATGGGGTTATTTTTAGTTCTGTGATTTAGGCAGCTGACTGAGATTGAATGAGATTTTAACAGCAGATAATGAAATGCCTTTCAGAATCTGGGTATATGCAATTCATACAAAGTCACTGAGGAGGTACCTGGAAACGCAAGGAGTTGAGTGGCAGTCTCCTGAGGCCCAGATTAATGCTCACTCCATTGCACAGCCTTTCCTCCTTCAGGTAAATTAACAGAACTGGTCATGTTTCTAATTAGAGGGACATTGCCTTGTGATTGAGTAAGTGTACATTTCACCTTCAAGGTCTTGTATATAAGAATTTGCAATAAAACCCTGTGAAAGTTTTGTCTATCAAATCTATATATAGTTAGAGTCTGATTCAGATATATGCTGCAAGTGATCTCAAAATATCAGGGCTGAGGTAAATTCGTATTTAAGGGACAATTATTTTCTAATAGCTCACACAAAATAATAGCATTAACAGTACATTATGCTAACATGGAGTCTTCCACCACAGGACATCACAGAGTTAATGCTAATTAATTAGCTGAATAATAATGCTGAGAAAACCAAAGCAGAGTTTGGTGTCCAGTGTTAAAATCAGCAGAAGTACATAGTAAGCAGGAACACGAATGTGGCCCAGACAGTAGAAAGATTTACTTGAACATCTATTACAATCAATGGGAAGACCACCATGAAATCCCAAATCTTTCTACTGACTCCCACAGAAATTAGTTCAGGGTCATGCAAAACTGATTTTTCCTTCCAGTATTGGCTGACTGATCACAGCTATAATGTTTGTTTTTTATTTATGGTATTTTATTTATGGTATTTAAAAGAGTTTTCCTCACAGCAATTAGCACAATCACATATATAAGCAAGGCAGAGCTACCCTGAACTTGGAGCTACCTTGAACTTGGGAGCCAGACTCTTTTCAGTGGTTCCCAGTGACAGGACGAGGGGCCACAGGCACAAGCTGGAACATAGGAAGTTCCAGTCAAATATGAGAAAAAACTTCTTTACAGTGAGGATGACAGAGCACTGGAACAGGCTGCCCAGGGGGGTTGTGGAGTCCCTTTCTCTGGAGATTTTCAAGACCCGCCTGATGCAGTCTTGAGTAACGTGCTTTAGGTAATCCTGCTTTAGCAGGGGAGTTGGACTAGATGATCTCTAGAGGTCCCTTCCAATTCTGACAATTTCGTGATTCCGTGAACTTGAAGAATTTCCCTGAAGTCAGCATCAGTTGTATGAACTCCAAAAGATAGGGACATTAATCAATGATTTGATTCACAACTCTTCTAAGCCAATACAAAGAACTCTAACTCATAAGATTTTGAATCAATACCTATTTTCCAAAATCAGCAACATTCTGTATCTCTTTTGAGTGCGGATATTTTCTTCTTACTTTAGGGATTTAAACCAGAACAATTTTGGTATAAATGCTTGTGTATCCACAAAGGCTATGAAAATTGGTCATTAAAACATGACATTTCATCCTGCAGTGATTTAAAGGCAATTAAAATGCAATAATTAAAACGAAGAAAAACCATGCAAAGGCAGGACACACAAACCACCAGAACCAGTTCTTTGCATGCTTTCGAACTTTCATTGTTTTTAAAATACAATAACTTTGCAAAGAAAAATCAAAGCAGTCCCACTAACGTGTGATTTCTACAAAACAGGTGATAAAGGAATCAACCGTACAAATCTAGTGGTTTGCCTGTTAAGGTAGATATCTCATGCTGAAACTCACTGGAGATTTTCACTCTCTGGATGCACAGTTCTGCTTTCTCCCGTGACCCAGTGGGGATTAACAAGCTGTATTCCACTGCCATTAGTTAAACATGTGATAGCTACCATTTATTTGTAGAGCTTGTTTTTTCATTCCATTTCATGCAACCAGCATTGTGTGTCATTTAATAATCTGTGAAAACTGTGGATCCTCTTGTATTTTACTCTGTTCTCAGCTCCTTAGGAGTGTGTGCATGTTTGCATGTGTCTTTAAGGTCAGAATGCAAGACTATAGGCTGTTTTATTTTTAATGGGCTAGAAATTGACGAGAAATTAAGGGCCATGGTGCAGAGATCCATCCAGGTGGTCAGTAGTTGATTGTGAATTGTACATATTGTGAGGCATGTATTGCTTTATGAAGTTACATGCTGTTCCTAGAGGAGGGTCAATATTGCATAGCATTCCTCCTAGTTGGGTTGAGAATACCTACCTCTGATCTAAATGAATGTTCGATTCTTAAAAGTAATGTACCATGCCGTAGTGGAGCCTTTGGTTAGTGTGGTAATAAAAAGAAGCTTAATTGGAAATTCTTTTGAGAACTTGCATGTACTGTACATTATTAGCCTGGGGTAGGTCATTCTCATCTCCATTAGTTTTCTGACGGATAGAACACATTTACATTCTGCAATCTCTGTAAGTAGAGGACATGGGTTTTTTTTCCCCTGCTATTTTCCTCAATACCCTTGCACTTTTTTCTTGTTCCAGTAAAACAGGCTGATGTAACAATCTGGTATGTATTGCTTAAAACTAGGTCCATTGTTTTTAGACAGGTTGGCTGCCAGTTCAAATGGATTTGTTGAAATAACGTGCTTTTACCAGGCTACGCTCACTTCTCTTAGCAACAAGAGGTTCTGACATTAGCAAGCTTATTTTGGAAAGTCTGCTCCATTCAGTGTGGGATCAGAGCACCCCAAGGGCTTGAAGTCAAACTTTGTAACTTGTAAATTAATTGACAAGCTGCAGAATCCTCCTAGATACAAAGCTAAGATATTTTACCCATTTAAAAAAAAATAAAAATGTGTAAATAAAAGACTTAAGGTAACAATTAAGATGCACTAATGGGTCAAATATCCAGTTTGCTATTGGTTTACACTGACACATTAAATCAAAGTAGTATTAAATAGCCTAATGGCATTGAGAAGCCTGGAGCTGAAATTAAGCAGTATATGTTAAAAAAATTCAGTAGGAGATTTCTGGTAAAAATAGAATAGAATAATTGTACAAAAAGAACTGATTTGAAAAAACAAAGAAAATAATAAAAGAAAAAAGTGGGAAACTATCTTGCTACTTTAGTGGCCCCTTTTTCCCCCAAGAATCAGCTGAGTGACTGTTTACAGGAGAGACAAAGCTAAAAATGCAGATAAATATTCCTGAGAATTTCCAGCCTGGGAAAGATCCCAAGGCCTTTCAAAGCTTATTCTGTGAGTCTCAGGGGAGGGGAGGGAGAATTTAGCTAAGAAAGGATAGAGGAAAGAATAAATCCTAATCATAAGGGACAGTAATAGTACACATTTCAGTGTGATTTGAGTGTGAATATTCACACACCTAAATTTAAGCACTTGCCTCAATTGTTTTGCTGAGCTAGAGCCTAACTGAGGACAGCCTTGAATAACTGAGAACTGCCAGACTGTACATGAAGGAAAATACTCATATTGTGTTTCTCAAACCATGTTTTGGCTGCACCTCCAGCTTTCATAGATATTATTAACATCTGAGTCTTAATAATGACTCTGACCATCAGTTTGGGCCTCTCTTTGGCCAGGCTTTGATCACTCTTAGAAGTAAAGTGCACTTCAGTTCCCACTGACGTCAGCAGGACTTGAGAGCACCGAGTGTTTTAAAGGTATGCACAGTACCATGAAAATACCAAACCCATATAATGCTTATGCAAGAAGTGGTTTCTCAGAATTGGAAAGAGGTGGTCATTCTTTGGGAAGAGGAATTTGAAATAATCAGATGTTGCCTCTGGTGTGCCATCAGTGGTGTTTCCCTTTGATCTCCAGAGTGTGTGTATGTCAGCATCGGTGCTAAAGAGGGAGTAGACTTGATAAACCCTTGAGGACTCTATGCTCATAGGACAAATATTGCTATAGAAGAGACTTACAATCACTGTCTGCAAACAAAGCAAATTCAAGGGGAAAATCCTTCTAATCTAATCTTTTTAAAGTAATCCTTTTAGGATTTAGTGTTACTCCTGTTTTACTCAATTTCTTTTTTAAATATGTAAGACTGTAGTTTTGAGAAAGATATTTTAGAATAAAATTAATGACAACAGGTTATTTCCAGGGCTTTTAATGTGTAAACTACTGCACAAACCCACAGCTCCAGCTGCTGGCAGATTTTTCTGGATTTTCTCAGCTATACAAGTAGGAGAAAACATGAAAGTGAAAGAACTCTAAGAAAACATCTTTTTCTGCATAGAAAAAAAACCCAACACATAAATAATAGTAATACATGTTCTTAATTTTTTCTATACTCCCATATATTTAGAAACCATCCAGTTCCCTTTTCAAAGCCAGCCCTGCATAACATACCCAATGGATCAACAGGATGTATCACTAGCGTGGCACAAATCACAGGCTGTACACTGAGTCACAATGCTGATGTGCACAAGCTATGTATACAACTTATCTAGATGTCGTTAATGCCTTTGTGCCTGGCCACCAAGAGGAATGAGTGGATTACAGGTTTCAAACTAAAAGGTAAAACAAAGCTTCTAATTTAGATAGAACTCATTGCTTTTATTGTCTCTTGACAAAATAAAAATGCAAATAAATTCTTGCATATTGGAGGACTGGACTCATGCCACCTGTCTGAATGATAAACCAAAACCACAATTACATCATAGAAGTTGTTAAAGATAACAAGAGCAGTGACAATGAATAAAATATCTTCCTTGAGGAATAAATCAGCAAATAATCAGAAACAATTTTTCCTTAAGTATTTGTTATTTATTTTGTGATTGATGTTGTTTTTTTATAAAAGACTACAATGAATCTATAAACAAATGAAATATAATTCAGTACACAGAACAAATATATAGCTTTTATATGCAGATAGATATTTGTGATAACTAATTTAGACTAGCTCTAAATCATTGCTTTGTTAGCCTGGTATTGTCTGGTAATAAAGAAAAAAAAAGATACAGCAATTAATTCCGATTGTGTTAAACACTACTATTAAAATATGTGCTACAATAATACTGCAGATCATGTGACACTAACTTTTTGAACTTGTTTTTCATCAACAGATCACTGACGAGCACTTCATTTTGCTTACTCAAGAGCAGATATTTCTTTGTCAGTAGAAGTTCATTCAAAATTATTCCCAGTAGACTTCTTTTCATGGAACATTATGCTGAGTCCTAGGAAAAGAGAGCAGTGGTTAATGTGTGTGCTTTGCCAAATGTACAACAGGTACTGAGTTCTTGAGAAATGTGCAATTTGTCTCAATGGGGAGCAAAGCCTTCCATAATCCAACACATACAAAGAACTTATTTTCTCAAATGTTCTGTTTACTAAATGAAATAGTTTTCCCTGTAATAGGTTAATGCTATAAACTACACACTTAAGCAAACAATCTCTGTTTCTACAAGAATCATAGAATCATAGAATTGTCTAGGTTGGAAGGGACCTTTAAGATCATCTAGTCCAACCATCAACCTAACTCTGATAAAAAACATCACTAAACCATGTCACTAAGCACTATTCATTAAGACTAATAAAATGCTTTATTAAAGGCAAGCCTAGGAATTGTTGGCCTTGCCTTGCTCTTCCATTTTTCTCTGTTTTCATTTTCTTCTAAATTTGCCAAATATTAATCATTTGGGTGCATATATCTGAAGCTGGGTTGATCCTGGAATGGGATTATATTTTAAATTGAAGCCATAAAAGTTTCGCCGTTATTGAGACAAAAGCTAAGGAACAAAATATGGCCCCCAGTCTGTTTATAAATAATAATTGTGGTGGAAAAGACTTATGTATAATGGATTGTTATTATAGCTGTACATTCTACTATTTTACTTATTCATAGCAATAACTGCTGCTGACCTTTCTTCCTTGTGCTTGAAGAATGAACTCAGTATGAGAACTGGGTATACAATGCTGCCATGAACATGTCTTCTGAAACCCAGGTTAGAATTTTAGACATTTAGCCATGTTCAAAACTTAAGAAAGAAAAGTGGTTTGTAGAGTGGAGACCTCTTCCCTTTTCCAGTGGACTTCCTTGAATGTTCCATATATGGTGAATGTATGGGCTTGGACCCACCTTCCTGCACCTATACGTTTTCTTCAGTAGCTATCCTGGCCTGGGTACTTGAAATGAGGGAAGGGGTTTTATTTGTTTCCCTTGAGTTCTGAAGTAGATGCAGGATCTGTGTAGGAAGACAGTGTAATCTGAAGAAGATCGGATGGGAACCAGATCCTCTTTAGTCTGCTGCTGAGTGTGTTGAAGTGGAACAAGGAAAGGTGTGGATGAGGAGGTTGGGGACAACAGAGCTGATAATAAGAATCTGAGGAAAAGGTATGAAAGAAGTTCCTGGGAATAGATAAATTAGGAAAGGAGTAGGCATTGAGTTGAAGACTGGGTCTGATTACTCAAGAAAATCACCAAGCCTGGGTAAAAAATTTGAAAGCTGGATGGAAGTGGCAATAGGAAAATAAGAACTTTATCAACAAGAACAGGAAAAATGGGAATTTGGTAGGTGAAACTGAAACTGAATAAGATGTTCAGAGAGTGAGATTGTCACTGGAATCCAATCAGCTGAAGAAATGTAGGCAGGTGAGTGACTGTCCAGATAACAGAAGTGAGCACTTGGAAATGGATGGATAAAAATATGCAGGGCAAACACCTGGGAAGGGGAAAATGTCAAGGAAAATGGTCATTGGAGTGGGACCAAACTGAGATTAGGGGAATCGTGAGCCTGATGGGACACTGTGTAGCACATAACTACATTTATATTTCATTTCTAGCATATTTTTTTTACTTTATTTCTTCAGTTTCTTGTTGCTGATGCCTTTATCTCTTATACAGTGAGATTCTGCAATTCTCCTATTTTTAGGCCAGGTTCTGGAGTATACTACTGTGCACATGGTGATTGCTTAGTAGATCTGACAATGTGAAAGATACGGGTTTTTATTTTAGGAGTCTGCAGGCAATGAAGTATTTTTTTTCAGAAAACTTAACGATAATCATAGGCAAAGTAGGATGAGAAATGTTTTAAAATAACACAATTTCTGTATGTTGATCCCACTCATATAAAAGCACCAAATCTTAATTTTGGGTTTCAGTATTTCACACTTCATACATCTCCACAAGAGAGTGTTGCTCCAAGACATACTGAAACTTTTGAAGTAGACACTTAATCCTTTGAAAACCTGGTGAATCACTCCAGCAGAAGAACCTGGCCAAGTCTTCAGATTAAAAGGCTTTATGAATTGTTTCTCAGTGAAATTGCCAAAAGATTAAATCCAAATCTAAGCACCTCAGCTCTTCTTCCTATATGGATTACCTGAGAATTCTACTTTTCAATTTAGTTAATTACAAATAGAGAAAGAACTCTGCAGTATTTTATTAAGAAGTCGTTAGAAGAAGTTCAAAATGTATATGATCAACAGAGCCCAAGGTGCAAGTGCAACGTCAAGGGTCATGTTTGGGAGACTGAAAATCAATACCTTTCTCTTCAAAGCTGGGAATAAAACTGACCATATCTGAGTCTCTGATACTATAAAAAAAATCCCATGAAACTTGCTGATAAAACAGTATCTCTGGAAGTGATGCTTATCCAAAAAAAGAACCCAACAAACTGCTGCTACTTTAGGCTGTAGTTTCATAGCATTTCTCTATTGTCAGTGCTCATTGGTGAAGGACCACCGATAAACCAGAAAAGAAACTATGCAGTTGTTTTCCTCTCAGATTGCCTTTTAGCTAGCAACAGCTGGGTCTGGACCTTCACAGAAGCACAGCCTGTGACAGCCTAGGTGTTGTAGGACTATACGGTGAGGCTGCAGGCTCAAACCCTTCTGATGACTCACATGAAAATCAGGATAATGAGATCTAATGAAATTTCCTTTTTTCTGATTTTGTGGTGGGTTAATCCTACAATTTGCAAATATTAGCTGTAGTAAAATAACGTAATTAAGGACCAGAAATTAAGCTTGAAAGATTAGGAAATGTCAGAATTGCAGTCGATTGAGTAACGTTCTTTTGACCCTATCGGGCACTTGTGGTATGACTTAGTCTTTAATTACATGATCGCATACTATTTTTCCACAGTAACTCTACCTCATTTAGTTAATAGGTCAGCCCTGTTCCAAGAATGGTCTAAGCTTGTGTAGTTAAAGATGCTGATAGCTTACATGTGGAACCACAGTTTCTCATACCTTAGTTCTCCACATCTAAATTGGGCATAATAATACCTTGCTGTTTCACTGGTGTGTTGTGAAAATAACTTAATTGGTGTTTGTGCACCACTTGGTAACTACAGCAGGCTACAGGAAAGCCCAGGAGGAAAATAATAATTTTGTATCTAGGGAAGGCCTTGAGTCACGTGCGTTATACAGGGTGTGGGCCCCATTTTAGACAATGAATAATAAACAAGATGTGGAAAGAGAACAGATCAGCAGTGGCATCAGGTATCACGTTCGCTGCACCTGATTTTGACAGGTAAGCGGATCCTGGCTCATCTACTTGAAAGGTAGAGGAGAGGAAGGGGCAGGAGCACAAGAAGTAAAACAGTTCAGTCTGCACACTGAAAAAGATAGACATTTACTGGAGGGAGAAAAAAGCATATATGGCTAGGGAAGTAGAAACTGTGGTGTAGTCCAAGATTTGCACAGGATACATTACTTTGCTATTCTCTAGCTTTTGAGTGCTAGAGCTTATAACCTAACCACACTTCCCTGAACATATCTGTCTTTCTTTTGTATATACTCACTTAGATTCCATCTACTCAAAGAAACCTCTTAACTCTGCTCGAGATTCTTCTTTGGCAATCCTTAAACAAACAGCCGTGAAACACAAACCTCATTCCACGAAAACCACCGATAACCACAAGCATTCAAGATCTATATCATAATCCATCCCTGCTAACGGAAACCAAGCTGGTCTTTCGGCAGTCCTTGGAGTTTCTCAGCTAAGACTTTAGTCAATTATGCAGATGAGATGGCTGACCTAAAAAAAAAACTCTGCAAAGGCTGAAAAGCCCTACAAAAGATTAGGGTGTCTAACTGAAACATCTTTTTGATCATAACTGGCAGGATGGTTTCAGGTAAATCTCACTCTTAGGAAGTTCCGGATTGCAGAAGACAAAACAAATCCCTGAAAATCCACTGTTTTTTCAGAAAGCCATAGGAAAAGCCAAAGGCCATGTTAGAAATAATAGCATAAAATGTTCATAATAAAATATACAATGCAACATGTTAAATTTTGCACCGCTTTTAGGTATCAGTTGGAGATAGTAGTCCAACGGTCCAAATATAGATCCATAGGACAAATTACAATTCTCAATCTAGAAATGTAAAGTATAGGAATTACAGCTGTAAATTCTCTGTTGTAAAGAAACTGGCTAAACCTCACTGAAATTTTGGTGAAAAAACCACACTTCTGCAGCTGCTATGTGATTTGATAGTAGCTGGAGACCAGACCAAAGAAAAATCACTGCAAATAGCAACAACTGTGTTAAAAGAGATAGGGTCATTGACTCATAACTCTCATAGCTGAGAGAGAGAGAAAAAAAAATGCTCAATATGTTTAAAAGCATTATCAATTTAATCTGAGTTCTATCTGTGTTTTTATGTAACCTTTATTTAACTGCATTTAATCATACTTATTTGTCAATAATTTTGAGAAACACCTAAGATTACTATCTAAAAAGTAAGAGCTTTATTTCATCTTTTCATTCTATTTCTGTCCAAGTCTATAGTGAATTCTGTACTTTCCACCACATCTTCGTATTTGTCTTATATAGAGTCACAGCTAAAAGGACTATTTAGAAATGGAAGTTTAAGACAACCAATGCCGCCACATATTAAAGGCGCTTTTATAATTATTAGTAGCAACTATGTCATGCCATGAACACCAGTTATGGTGCTGTGAGTGGCTAGAGTAGATTCAGGCAACAGGATTTTCTTCATAGTCTGTACCGGGGGCTCCATCAACCCCATTACACTGTTTCCAATGTGGCAAATCCCGCATTTCAAAACTGTATGTGTCAGGTACAATATGCACAGATCCTAGGGTGGTTTTTCTAGGGAACAAACATCAAAACAAAAGAAAAAGGAGACATTCAGTAATTTTCCTCCCTCTATTTTGTAGAGAAGAGACAAAAGTCATTGTGAGGCTGCTATAGCTTTGGCTCTGTGTCTAGCAAACATTTCTGCAAACAGTTCAGAGTTTCTTTTGTGCTCAATGTGTCTCTGGCACTTCTGCTCTCGGCAAAGGGAAATACCAAAGCTGAGGAGGAACTGTCCTCTGTGAGAACTGTGTCACCCCAGATGTGAGCTGGGTGAGGATGACTGCGGGCGAGAGCCAAGCTGAATGGAAACTACATGGAAAGTTCTGGGGAGCCAGGATGGTGGACTCCAGCCATGGCAAAGAGAGAAGTGCCAGTGAAGAGTGCTTCTCCAGGGGTGGTGTTCCTGGCAGGAGTCACAGCCTCAGGTCTTCATAGCAACACAGTGGCCAGCATCATCCAGTGTTCCTGTGCAAGAAAAGCCAGCCAAGGAAACATGGCTGTTTTGTGTCCCTGCCAGTTAGTCTGTCTGCATCTGCCTTAAGACTGTGCTGCTCCTCGCCTGAGCCTTCCTTAAGTTACAGATGGGATGAGTAGGGGAATTTCTTTGTTTCTCTGCTCTCTGCTTAAGGCAATAGAGTTTAAACAAAGTTATTTTAGTTTTGGTTCCTAACTTCTCACATCTAAGTTCTGCTATTAATAACAAGGCAGATGGCAGGGGAAAACCAGCAACAGCAACCCAATGTCTAATAAAATAATTCGCTTCCTAAAAAATAATCTCTTTTGAATGATATATATTAATGCTCTTCTGCTATCTTTTATTTTAAAATAAAAAAACAAATCCAACTTCCTTTAATTTTCTATTTAGTGTTTGTTTCCTTTATGCCTTACGTATAATCCCCTGTGGTCTTCAACTCCCCCAATACTTTCCTTTTATAAAGCATGTTTGTAGGGACTGCCTTATTAGGATGTGTGGGCTAAAAGCTAATGATGCTTGGGACACTCTGTGTGAGAGCACTGGGCTCTGTTCATTTTGAGCACACAAAAGCATCCTAGGTACCAAGGGTGACAAGAGGAGTACAGCCCCCTGTCCACATATAGCTACTTTCTCCAAATTGCTGCCAGTGACCCTTCCTTCCAATCCCTACCTAAGCAAATTCCCTTGTTCTGGGGAGAGTCCCACCTTCCTCTAGAGCTAGTGTCCTCTCCAGTCTTTGCAACCCCTGAGCTTCTTCAACTCTTTTTCACTTACCCTATAACAGCCATCACCACTCTCTTTTACCCTTTCTGTGCTCTCACTGGTTTCAAGCAACCCTATTTGCCTCTCTGCCTTGGAAACAAAACATTAGACCTTACCTTGGTAAACCCTTAAAAATGTAGACATAGACTTTGCTGAACACCAGTCTGTCCTTCTGGGATTCATTATGAAAAAGGATGGAGAAACAGACATTCTATCTTCTGTTTGTCTTCTATTACGTAATGGCTTGCCATTCTCCTTTTCCTTTTTCCTTTTTTTTTCTTTTCTTTTCTCTTTTCCCTGTTCCTTTTCCCCATTTTCTTTTTCCTTTTGCCTCTTTCTTCTTCTCTCCCCTTTTTTCCTTCTCCCTTTTCCCTTTCTTTTGATTTTGAAGTTACGTTATTTTATCTTATAGCTATTTCTAGCTCAGAGTTCTCATTAAACATTACAGCTTTGTCTTTTGACTCCCAGGAGAATTGCTAGAAATTTCATTAGGCCAACATATATGAAGGTAAAGACTTACCAGTAATTTGAATGAAATGCTCTCACAGGCTCACCCAAAGCAGGGAGATTGGATTGGCTTTCCACATGCTTTATCAGCTGGTTATGAAGCAGCCTTAGCTTGTTAGTTCTGCTAGGTATATCAAATGTGTTTCTATATCTTTCCTGACAATTTGTGAGTATTTCTAGCTCTCAACAGTAAAAAGCTTAATAGGAGTGAACATTTGTAACATGATA
>KZ505800.1:484366-516444 GCA_002844005.1 Limosa lapponica baueri | reverse complement strand
TTTTTTTAGTGAACTAAATGCAGTACTTGTCACAAAATTATAGAGTTGCAAATAATACTCTCATGCACAGATGACTGCAATCCTTTTCCTGGGAAGCTCTACTCATCTAGGCATTGGAAGAATCATGTGCTGCACAGAAAGTCCATATGACATAGTCTGAGACCTGTCCCGCTCTCCATGTTCATTAGAAGAGCACAACTCTCAGCTGCACAGGTTTCCTTCTTTCAGCTTGCCAGAGTTCAACTATTCATGCAAGAAAAGCTGGCAGTTTTGCAGCACAGTCGAGCTCAGTATTGCACAGTGAGAAAGAAGAATGGTAAATGAGCAGAAAAGAGAGGAGAAGAGGGAAAGAGCAATGGCAGGTGGGAAGAAGATGGTGGTGAACCAGCAGAATGGCCTGACTCTGTAGGAGATATCCACTGGGCAGAGGGCGAGAGCTCTTGTTCCCTTCAGGATCCTACTGGTACAAGACCCGATATACTGCAATTTAAGAACTTCTTATCATCTTGCTGCATTGATGGTAGGGATAAGCTAAACCCAGTTATGGGGTCAGTGAGAGTTCAGGCCATGCACGTTGCCCCCCTGCACCTAAGACTGAGAAATAAGTGAAGCAGTGAGTCACCAGCTCCAAAACTGTGTTGACAGCACATGCTGAAAGAGTATCAGTTTTCATGTGTGAGCTTTGAGTGGTTCTTATTTTAAGGAACTCATCACACAGGAATGGGGAAATAGCAATGCATTGGCTGTTGAATACAGTAGCAGAGGTTCTGCTCCCATGTAGCTGTGGTAGAGCCTGCTGAGCTGGAGAACCACTAGTCAGCAGTTTGTAAAGATAATGGAAAGCAAAGATGAGCCCATTAGGTCTTTTCCATTGGTTGCACTAGGGTACTTACCAGCCAGCATAGCCCATTTGTTGGGAGTCAAGGCTGAATTCTTTTTTCCCTCTTCCAGTTGGCGTGGACTCACTTCCTTGGAATAACTTAAGCCACTGACTACTAAGTGTATCATCTGCCTAAATATTTCATCTATAGCCCCACCCAAGTTTCACAACTCTGAACATAACCTCTTGTTTTGTAAGAGGAACTCCCACCAACTGAATTGCCTGGAGTTTCATAACAAGGACTTTACATTTGCATAGTTCTCCCCATAATCCATCCTGCATAATCAGGATCTAAAGCCTTGTCATATTATATCCTGCAATGTTTCTGTCCCATAAAACCCTGCTAGAGCCTAAACAAATCAATAAACTGTTTTGATTTTTTTTTTTTAATAATGTCAAAGGGCCTGGGAATTTTGACTTACCTTTTTGGTCTTGAAATCAATATAACACAAAGAGATATAACCTGTTTCTTAAAATTTGTTTATTTCTTGCATGGACTAATTGCAAGTTTGTCCTGCATCATTAGGGAATTTGTAAAGGAAAAATTGACTTTTTCTTCCTTTTGGAGAACCATTGTTACTGTCCCCAGACGAAAATGAGTTTCTCAAGGGAGTTAATTATCAAAGACATCTGTAATATATTAGCCCTTGATTCACTCGTGCTGCACAATTGTTACAGAGAAATATCAACTGATGCTAATGTATAGTTTTATTGTTTGATCAGCCAAGAGTTTGATGCAATTCTAAAGTATAAATGACTTCTTTACTTCGGTATCAGAGTACAACAGTGCTTTGTCTGCAATTAGAGAAGGAGGAAAAGTGATGGAAGGGTTTTGGGTGGTTGATGGTGTGGTGGTGGTGGTGTGCACTGAAAGGAACAACACCATAAAGGGCTGGGACTGGGAAAGCTCTCTGAACTGCATGGCATAATACAGAAGTTGTGTAATGGTAGGGAAATATAAAAGAAGTAATGAACAGTGTCTGAAAGCCACTGATCTTTTCATGTTGTTGCTTTTTTAGACACAGTTACAGCTTTTGTTTTGATACCAGCATGTAAGTGTAAGAGGCTGCAGGTGATGGTTAATTAAAGCTATAGCATCATTCATACTGGCAATTATACGGTTTGTCCATGACAAGTCATCATTTTAATGTATTGAGTTTTAAATAAATACCCCAACAACACAGGAATATAAGAATAAGCTTAAAGAAACAGAACAAAAGCTGTCTACTCTGCTATGTTCTTTCTCTCAAGTAGTTAATGCTGGGTATTTCACAGGAAGGAAAGAAGAGAAAAGCAACTACTCCGAGCTCATAAACAGCCCAATCACCTCTGTACTTTTATGCTATAGGGGGTAATTCAGAATCCAATGATTCAGGTCAGATTAAATGATATATAATGTGGTATGAGTTAAACAAAAATGGGTTTGAAGCTACTGTTTGATATCCAGTGTCAACAGAAGTCGCAAAACTACTTGTGAATAAGAAGTTGTGTAAGCAAGAAAAATAGTTGTGAAATATCTCTCTTCTGATCTATTACAGGAGATGCACTTTGTGTTCTGGTACCTAGAGAAGGAATTAGTACTATAACGCAACATTAACAAACAGATTTAATACAAACAAAGGAAGTAATTTTTCTTTTGACAGATAATTAACTGATGGAACTCACTGCCACAGGATGTTGTGGAGTCCTTAAGCTTAAGTGGCTTAAAAGGAGTTGGAAAATTTTGCTGAGAATAGATCTGTCAGTGGCTGTTTAATATGATAATACAGCCCTGGCTCAAAAATTCTCTGAACAGCTGGCTGCTCAGAAATGAGACAAAGTGATAGAAAGAGTCCCCTGTGCTTTCTGTGTTTTAAAATTTTTAATGTTTTGGCATCTGCCACTGTTCATTGGTGGAAAAATGATACTAGGTTATGATACTAGGTTAGACTTTTGGTCTGATGTAGTGTGATAGATAATTTTTGTGCTCTTGTTATGAAGTGAGGGAGCACACAGCTTCACAATGCCAAGGCTGACTAGCAATACTGTTTGCCTAAGCTTATAAAACTTAAAAGTCTCTGAGTTTTGTGCAGAAGTACTTTGTTGACCTGCTCCAGCATGCCAAATGTACTGGGGACTTGGGGTTGGAATCAGGAGAATTTGGTATCTTCCCACGTCTAACAATAGCTTGATGAGTGGCTGGTAGAAGACACTTTCCATTTCTGTATCTCAGTTTCTCTATGTTTTCACATAAGGGACGAGAACATTCACCTGCAATTAGAGATCTTGTTAAAAATACCTGCAAAACCCTGCTCATTCATGTTATTACATTAGTGTGAACTATTTGCAGAAACCTACTTAACCTTTCTCATTTTGGTAAAATTCACGCTTGTCTAGAAAACTCTATTTTGGGCTTTAAGCTCACCATATATTCACAAATACTTTATTTTAGTGCCCACTCTGAATTGCTGGCATCACACCTGTAGAAACGTGGACCATAAAGGCACTCAGGCATCCCTCTTTTCTGTAATCTGGTTGGGTTTTGTCTTACACCTAATATGCAAGGGTTCTTTCACTGTCGTAAAAGACGTTACCTCCATCACGAGATGACATATCTCTGCCTAGAGCAATCGGCTCTGTCCCGCTCAAAACCTGGCTCCCGCTGCGGGGGTCGGTAGGGCTGCCAGCGCTCAGGGCTGGCCGAGGAGACGCTGGCTTGTCCACTCCCACGACGGCTCTGCAGGAGCAGCAGCGCCCTCTGCTGGGGCCGGACGCTGGGTTCTGGTAGAGCGCAAGAAAAAACTGAATGGGACTTCTTCCGAAAAGGTGGATACTTTCCCTTCAATGCATTCCTCTTCTCTGTTACCCCGTCGGTGTATTCTAGAAGTGAGGAAGCCTGGGACCTTTTCCATTGCTAAAAATAGAGCTGGAGGAGGAGACCAAGCAGTAGAGTGTTTCATAGTTGAGCTTTAAGGGCTTCTTCTGGGTTAGATCCCTGCTGAGGAGTCAAAGGCTTTTCAGTGCTTTTGTAAGAAGACTCAGAGAAAGAAATAGCAAACATCAAAGAAATAAGCAGTGTCTTTCTATCTTTTCCTAAGCATCTTTTGGAGATTATATGACAAAATTTTCCCACATAAAAGAAAACCAAGCAGGATAGAAACGAGTCTGAAAGGTTACTTGTCTGTAGAATATCAAACAGTTTGGATTTGCATGAAGGCTTAAAAAAAGACAGATGGATTCAGCTGAAGCAGATAAAGCTTTTAAAAATCCTAAAGAAATTATTTAATTAGAAAAGTATAGTGAATTGAAAAGACACATGAAGGCCTTGTAAGTGCCATGTTGTTCAGCAATTAGTGATTGCTAAGGAGTGGTTTGCAAAGTTGCAGAGGTTAACACAGTAAAATGTGGTGTGACCTAGGATATCAAATACCCAGTTGTACTGTAAGCATATATTTTTTTCCCTGGCTCAAGAGAAAGACAGTCCCTGTGGTCTCCATGGGTAGAGCTCCAAGAGAGGCTCACAAACTAGTGTCACCTCAGAATATTTTTCTACCACTGTGGCAGTGCAGTTTGTCTTGTGGGAAGAGTAAGTGTTAACCATGACATCCAGGAAAGGGGAGGGGAAGAGGGAATCAGGATTAAAGATTTAATGATGGCGTCTCTCAGTCTTGGCAGAGGTACCTCTCCTGTGGTGTCCAGAGGTCAGACCCGTATCCAGAACTGGGAAATTGTTACATGAAAAGTGATGGATCAGTGACCTAAAATGGCTTTTAAGCAGCCATTATTTGTGACAAAGTATCGGACCTTATAAGTAATGAGCTGAGATGTTGCCAAAAACTTTTTCCAGGACTGACAGAAATGCTGAATCCCCACAGCTTCTATTGGCTTTGGTAGGACTTTTGAATCTTCGGTATCTGAAAATCAGTCAAAAAAGCATGTTTTTTAATTAACCCCAAAATACCTTGAGAAGAGGAAATGAGGTTCTGTAAAGCTGAAGATTCACAAAGAAGTGATATATGTGGCTTTTTAAAAACTGACTCTGAGAAAGTATGTTCAAGGTCAGACTAGGCATGAATATCATTTATTAGCATTATGGAAATACAGAATAAAACCACCATGTGTACAGAATAGTGAATCTGCCATAAGCAGGAGGAGTTAGACAAGTGTGGAAAGAGGAGCGTCTCAGTGTTGCAAAAAGTCTTCAGAGGGCAGACTTGATTTGATACTGGAAAGATGCATACTATTGTGTGAAGACAAAGAAAAAAGGTATTACGAATAGCAACTATAATAACAGGTTTAAATAAGGTTCATAAAATATCACAACAAATTACAAAAGAACTCCCATTTGGGATTATTAAAGCCTATCCAGAAAAAAATATATGTAAGAAATGATGGAAAATTGTAAACGTTTACAGAACCTAAGTTAGAGGGGAAGAAAGAAAATGAACAGAATTATCTAAGTAAGAAGAAAAACAACAGGTAGCAATAAATGTAAAGTTGAGTAAAAGGTTGAATGAAAAGGAAAAGAGCAGACCACTTGAAGATGTTTAATTGATTTAATGAAGTGGGAAGTGGTTTGGTAAAAATACTATAATATTTGGACAAAATATTCAAATAGTAATTTGAATGGTGCCAAATGGTGCATGCATGTCTTTTAATTAACTTCAAGACTTGAGTAGCAATAGCACTTGCTTGCAAGCAGACTAGCACTTATTTGCCAGGAATATATGTACAGTCTACCATCTATTTACTGAAGAGTGGTTTTGCTCAGTGGTCTGTAAATACTATTCAAATGAATAACCTTCAGAAACTGCAGAACCATGTTTTTGGCAAATTACAGATATACTACCAGACAACTGATGTACTTCAGTGTATGCTAATAATGTAAAAGTTCCTGAAATGTTTTATTTCAGAAAGCTTTTACTTCATGGAAGATATGTGGCTCATTCAGATGAGATCAAATTGTAAATTACTTATTCACACTGATGAAAAACCAATGAGTCAAAGACAATGTTTCAGTGAACAAATGTTCCCCAATAAAAAGAAAATTTCCACTTTCTAACCCCGACCTTCAAAGGCTGCCTCTTCCTGTGTACGTCATTGCATAAAAGTATGTATAAAGGAAACACCTCAAGGCTTACAAATCTGCTTCAAATGGTTTTAGCATTTTCATTTCCTGAAATTTCTCTTGGAGTACATTTGTGCTTTCAGTTTCTTCTGAGAAGCGATTTCTGATAATTGCACTAGTCTGATTTCTAAAAAGGCATTTTGGACTGCTGGTACCATGGCTATCAGAGTTGTTTAGTAATATTCTATCTAAATGCAGTTTCTGAAAAAACTCCATTGAAAGGAAAGGAAAATGTATTTTCAGTTCTGCATAGCTAATTTATTCTAAACCCATTAAAAAACTTTCTGCACGTAACTCACAAATTATGACACAACACCTGAGAGAGCTGTAGCTGGAATGCTTCATTTACCTTTGGAAGGACATTCCAAAGCTAGGAAGGAGAGAACTTCGACCGGGGATGGATTTTTCATCTTCATGATTCATTTAATAAAAAAGGACACAAATGTCACAGTGTTTCATAGAATAGGTGGCTGGTTATTTATCCCCACTAAGCAGCAAATCATTTATCATGAGGCATAAATTGTGTTTGTCTCTTTCTTTTTAATAAATGTGAGCTTCACAGATTCAGAAGTATGCATCATTTTCAGACACTTTCAGGTCACTCTTTCCAATAACTTCGCAATGAGAATTTTGCCACTTCTTCCAACAGAGCGTTGTATTTTTCAGCAGATAAGAGCAGAAGAGAGCATCCTGACACAGTATACAGCCACATAACTCTGCAAACTGACCCCATTGCTGGGAGAGCCATGACTCACCAGAACTTCTGTTCGCCTGGGTCACCCAAGACAGAAGCACTCCAGGTGTTTCAGGCATGAACTCCCAAACCATTCTTAAAGCACTTCTCCAGCTTAGATATCACAGCACTGCTGTCAGTGGGACTGATGTAAGCGGAAGGTAAACATATTCTGGGAAGAACAGCTTTATTGGGCTAGTAGCCTAATCCATAGGGCAGGTCATCTCAGAAGCTGGAAGAAAACAGAGATCTCACTTTAAACAGATTTGTGTTATTCTTCTGAGTGCTCTGAGGACCCTTGGCCATAATATAAAGTGTCTAAGTACCTTCTAGCAGTTGCAATGATAAGGCCAAATGGTTCATCTTAAGTAGTTCCCCCCTTTATATTATTGCCATTTGAAAGGTTTTGTCACTTGTGATTATTGTATCTGTTTTTGTCACCATGGATTCTTAGCAGGTATGAAAGCCTAATATTATTGAGACACAAGGCTTCCTGCTGTGAGAAGTATCAGGGACATGCAATTTTTCTGCCTGGATAGTAATCTAAAACTGCTGTTAAGTGACAAAATAATTCAGTCACTTGTATGATGAAGGGTCATAAGATTTTCTGGCTGAAAGCAGCAGGACTCTTTGCCTGCAGAACATGAGAGAGGGCTGAAGTAAACCTTCCAGGAAACCTTCATATGTTCTGTACTCAAGATACAAAGGACCAAAGAGTTTGAATCACAGAATCATAGAATCACAGAATGATATGGGGTTGGAAGGGACCTCTGGAAATCATCTAGTCCAACCCCCCTGCCAAAGCAGGTCCACCTAGAGCAGGTTGCACAGGAACATGTCCAGGCAGGTTTTGACTGTCTCCAGAGATGGAGACTCCACCAGCTCTCTGGGAAGCCTGTTCCAGTGTTCTGGCACCCTTAAAATAAAGAAGTTCTTCCTCATGTTTAGATGGAACTTCTTATATGTCAGGGAATTTTACCTGCTAGTCAAGAAAGTTGTAATTCCTGTAACATAGTCTGGGACTCCATCTCCTGGCCCATACCAGCTTCCCAAAGTAAGCATCTCATGGAAGGATGAGAAAAAGCTGCTTATAACGTCATTGCTCAGACAAGAGTTACCGGAGAGCCCTTGTGTTTACTTTATGCGCTACAGGCTTGGGGAAGAGTGCATGGAGGGCTGCCTGGCAGAAGAGGACCTGGGGGTGTTGGTCAACTATCAGCTGAACATGAACCAGCAGTGTGCCCAGGTGGCCAAGGCGGCCAATAGCATCTTGGCCTGTATCAGGAACAGTGTGGTGACTAGGCCTCGGGAGGCGATCATCCCCCTGCACTCGGCAATGGTAGGGCCCCACCTCGAGTACTGTGTCCAGTTTTGAGCCCCTTACCACAAAAAAGACATTGAGGTGCTGCAGCAGGTCCAGAGAAGGGCAACAAAGCTGGTGAGGGGTCTGGAGAATAAGTCTTATGAGGAGAGGCTGAGGGAGCTGGGGTTGTTCAGCCTGGAGAAAAGGAGGCTGAGGGAAGACCTTATCGCTCTCTACAACTACCTGAAAGGAGGTTGTAGAGAGGCGGGGGTTGATCTCTTCTCTGAAGTCACAATCAATAGGACAAGAGGAAATGGCCTCTAGTTGTGCCAGGGGAGGTTCAGATTGCATTTTAGGAAAAATTTTTACACTGAAAGGGTTATTAAGCATTGGAATGGACCGCCCAGGGAAGTCATTGAGGCACCATCCCTGGAAATATTTTAAAGACAGGTAGACATAGTGCTTAGTGACATGGTTTAGTGATGGTTTTTTATCAGAGTTAGGTTGATGGTTGGACTAGATGATCTTAAAGGTCCCTTCCAACCTAGACAGTTCTATGATTCTATGATTTAAAGGAATGAGCTAGGAACAGGAAAAATAAACTGGTTAAGGTTAGTAACAAGTCTGTGGAGTTCATGTAGTACGCAATAGATGTACGGCCAGAATCTATAAAGACTAAAATAAAAGGTCATGGCCATCAGTGAGCTATATGGCCCTGTTATTAAGAGATTTAGAGCTTGAACATCTGTCTCTGCTATCTGTCCATCTTGTCCTATCATCAATTGTGGAGTCAGTGGTGGAGAAAGGAGGGTTAATGTGGCTTTAGCAAACCATCATTGTTTATTTTATCTGGTGAGTGGGGGTGGCAAACCCTACTGTTTGTAAAGAAAAGCTCTTATCTGAAGCTGTTGCCATTCTGGGCCTATGCCAAGCCTGTTAGTGTGGCATGGACACTCCTCCTCTTTCTTCCCCTATATCACTTTTGCTGTTTCTTGGCTAGATTCCAAAAGGAAAAGACAGTTAGAGCAAAATGTTTTTCCAAGAGCTGTAACTTGAAGGGAGAAGATAATGTTAATTATCTTGAGCAGTGTCAGGACTTCCCTAAGGGAGATTGCAGAAACATTAACAGGGAGTTGCAAACTCCTAGAAGAGACTTGTAGCAGCCTAGCTTGTTCAGTGAGAGACAACAAAAACAGGCTGTAATTACTGGCCAAAGGTTTAAACACTCAGTCTGCCCTGGAGCAAATGCGCTGCTGCCAGAAATAAAATATAATTAGTAATTCTCTGATTGTTTTCAACACTTTTGGCAAGTAGCTGTGGCCTGTTCTCATTCCTCTGTCCTGGATTACGTGAACTGATGATAATTTCTAGGCCTCTTTAAAACAAAAGCTCAGTTTAATAGATCATCCAGGAGACCCAAGTTAAAATTCCCCATTTTTGCAGGCTGTTGTTTTAGACATTGAAAACATTCATGGGTGTTTGATCTGCAGGATTCATTATTACACTGTGTGTCACAAACTGCATTGTGGGTAAAAGTAAGAGGCAAGTCTATGCTGAAAAAAACAAACCATTTCTTCTTTAGGAAAATTACTTGTGCCATGGACCAGTACTGCTGCCCTGGGCCATATCCTGATGTTTGCAAAACTGGCTACTCAGTTTCTCTGTGAAATGTTTGCTTTCTACTATCTGGAATTCACTCTTTGAACATCAAGATGACCTCTCCATTTCATATTGAGAGCTACTGTGTTTAGTAAAGTTTGTTTGCAAACAAATAGTTACTTTTGGGAGGACAGAAATTGCTGGGATACAGGGGCTGTTAATCTGCTGCACAGTCTTTTATCTATGCTGTTTTTTCTAACCAGTAGGCCCTCTTCTGCTTGCACTGTTGATGTTAGATGCAGACTCAGTCTGCCCTTTTACTATTTACACTCATATTGAGTGGGATCTTGCTGAATCAATCCTTACTGTGGTTCTTGTATATCAGTTCTGATCTCCTACTGTTTCACCTGTATCTCAACAGTTCTACCTTTAGCTTTGCTAGTCCGTGTACATCAGGCACCAAGTCTTCAGTTTTATTTCCACTATTTCTTGTGACTCTTTAGCTACCTCATACAAAGTATCTGAAAAAAGCTTTGTGTTTGTGCTCTTTCATATTTATAGACCAGCTTGCTGGTAGACCCACACTTGCTCATTTGTGGATAGCTTCTGATACTTCCTTTTCTTCTTTGGCTTCTGAGAGGAAGCTGATTATCTTAACTGCTTCTTGGTCTTTCCTGTTACTGCTCTGCTGGTCTGATTTTCACAGGCAGCAGACACTAACCCTTCATTCAGTCTAATGGTGTGCTACTGCTGCCTCTAGGAAGGTACATTATAGTGACCAAACATTACTGGGTATGCAGTGTCTCATTTTATCACTCGTCTTTGTCTGTTTATACAGGTAACCCTGTTTTCCTGGAATAGAGGAAAAAGCAGGTTCTCACTAAAAGAAAGATGCCTTATTTATAATGCGGTAACATTAACATGTTATTTATTTATTTTGGTTATTTTGCAATGCTTGCAGTGGGCCTGTTGTCTGAGAAGAGTGTATTACTATTCTATATTTTTCAAAATTTGTCTTCTGTTTCCATCTGTCACCTAAATATCCTTCAGAAAACCTGCCTAATAGAAGAGTTAATTTATTGTCATCATGCAGTTCCTCTCCTTAAGTCTTTTCCAGTGTTTAACTGTCATATCAGAGTTTCAGGAGGTTGAACAGTGAATCCATTACATCTCATTGCATCATTTGTACCTTTTGTTTAGTTTAATATTTCTTTTGAATTGTGTTTTTGGACTTAGCTGGTCTCTCTTGGCTTGATTTAGAAAAGCCTTTTTATTCAAAATTCAATCTCAAGGGGTGCGTTTTAGCTAATCAGATGTCTTCCATATAGATCCATGTGTCTGAACAACTTACCCAAGACTCCTTTAATGGCTGTCAAGGAAAAATGCACTTTTGAAGTGACGAAGGGTGTTCTTCATCTTGTATTATCTCATTTTAGGCATGCATTTAAAACAGCTCAGGTGAATTGCACCCTTAAATTGCATATTTCTCTCATGTTGACATCTGAAGTTAGGTAAAATAAAATTTGGTCATGATGTCACACCTTGAATCTATTGGAATAAGTGCTGTCTTTCCGTTAAGCAAAATCCCATCTTTCACAGATAGCAGTAGTAGCAGACAGTCTCCTGTGGCACTTGCTTCTTGTGATTGGATTAGCCAGGGAACATTTATTATTTTGATGTCTTCAGAAGCCTGCCTTGTCTGATACTTTATTAGCTTTTGTGAGGTCTTCCACTGGAATTGCAGAAGTATTTTTGCATCCTGTCAGACTGTATCAGTTGTTCCAAAGATCTATGTGTTGTACTTAAGCGTCTGCAATGACTCTTTCCAGATGTGTGTGATCAGACATCATGGCCAAAGGTGACCTGGTGGCCCTGTGCCGCTCCAAAAAAATTCCCTGGTAATGCCTTTTGAATGCATAAACACAATCTGTTTCTCAAGGTTGTCCTCAGAAATGCTGTCACAGATTGGGTTTGCATTATTGCTGCTCTTAAGCTACTTTTACTCATTTCTAGTTTAGCAGCTCCACAAAGTTAGTTACTGATTTTTGTCCCTTTCAAAAACTTGTCCTTGGGTATCTCTACACTGATCACCATTACACTACAGGTATTATGTAGTATATAGCAACAGAAATAGACTGCTTGTGAAAGAAGTTTGTCTTTTCTTTCTTTTTTTTTTTGGGGGGTGTGGGTGGTGTGTGTGTTGGGGTTTTTAAGGCCACTCAGCACTCTCACGCCCCTTTCAAGCTCAAACCACTCATCATTTCTTCTCACTTCTTTAACTTTCAGCCAAAGCTGCTTGATGCAGGTGGAACTTCTGGACCTTCTGCCTGGATAGATCTGAATAGGTTTGTGTGACAGAATACCTTTATCCTTTCGGCAAACAGCAGGAAGCAACTCTTGTTGATATGCTAGTGCAGCCTTCCATTAAAGTTACTGCATGCATGGCTCTCAGAAAGATTGCCTGCTCTTTGGAAGGTGCAATTTACTATAGTCATACAGTAATGTCTATTGAGTTATACTTTAATAACAAGTAACATTTAGCTTTTTCTAACACTTTTCTGTAGAATAGATGTAGGTGCATTTCAGAGAAGGTAAATATTATGTCTCTTTTACAAACAGAGAAAGTAAAAGTTGGAAAAGTGAGGGAAGTTGTTGAAGACCAGTCAAGGAGGGAGAGGATGGAATGGTAGAGCTGCAAACTGAATTCAGAGTCTTGGTCCAGTGGTCTATCTATTAGACCTCAGTCCTCCACATTATTTCATTACAATTTTAAGGTTATAGTGCTCAGTCATAACAAATGCCACAGTAATTAAAATCCATTGTATCCTATACAATCATCTAACTAATGCTGAACAATCCATAGAAGGGTATAATAGGTTGTTGCAGGTCTGTTAAGAGTGTCTGATCATAAAATGTATGCAAACATTTAAGAGGCATAATTACTGTGCTGAAAATAACTATCTCACTTTCGTTTGTGTTTCCTAACTTTTTTTACCAGATATGTTTGTTCCAGTAGCTGTTTAACATCAATGTTGAGAGACAGATTATTGCCCGGTAGATTTTCTTTACATTAAACAGATTTCCAGTGTGTTTTCCCCAGTTATCCTAACCCTACAGCTGCTAGCAGGCCATACATTAGATGCATTATTATGAGTTCTTTGGGGGAGAGTGGCTGGATAGTTGCCCAGCAGAAAGCGACCTGGGGGTGTTGGTGGACAGCCAGCTTAGCATGAGCCAGCAGTGTGCCCAGGTGGCCAAGAAGGCCAACGGCATCCTGGCCTGTATCAGGAATATCCTGTAGCCAGCAGAAGTAGGGAAGTGATCGTGCCTCTGTACTCGGCACTGGTGAGGCCTCACCTTGAGTTCAGTTCTGGGCCCCTCACTACAGGAAGGACATTGAAGTGCTGGAGCGTGTCCAGAGGAGAGCCACCAAGCTGGTGAGGGGTCTGGAGAACAAGTGCTATGAGGAGAGGCTGAGGGAATTGGGCATGTTTAGTTTGGAGAAGAGGAGGCTGAGGGGTGACCTCATTGCCGTCTACAACTACCTGCAAGGAGGTTGTAGAGAGGTGGGTGTTGGCCTCTTCTCCCAAGTGAGTAATGACAGGACTAGAGGAAACGGCATGAAGTTGCAGCAGGGGAGGTTTAGATTAGATATTAGGAAGAATTAGTTTACTGAGAGAGTGATCAGGCACTGGAACAGCCTGCCCAGGGAGGTGGTGGAGTCACCATCCCTGGAGGTATTTAAGAAACGTGTAGATGTGGCACTTCAGGGCATGCTCTAGTGCCCGGGATTGTTTGGTGCGGTGATTGTTCTGGTGATGGGGTGTTGGCTTTTCTTTTTTTTTGTGTGTGTATGGTTGGACTCTATGATCTCAATGGTCCCTTCCAACCATGAAGATTCTGTGATTCTGTGAATACTCAGCTTGCCTTTCTAAGTCTTTTCAAGAGGAGATACTGGCACTGTCTTTGTTAACAAACCAGCCCCGCAAGATGAGCTATTCACCTGTTGTTCTCTCCTGCTGGGCAGGTAATGAAGTTATCTGGTAGCCATCCCAGTGATTTGCTCTGTGGTTGCCCAGGGCACCTCTTTTCTTAAGAAAGCTTTTACCATATTGAGTGGAGCAAATGTCGGAAGTAATTCATGTGATCATATGGTTTCCACAATACAGGACCAGAAGGTTAACCAGCAAGCCTGACTTAGCAGGAGCAAAGCCAATGTTCATTGTGGTAAAGGGGAGGAATGAAATACAGAAATGGAATCAAAAACAAAATAATGTGAAACAATAACTAATATGGGTCAAAAATTGGCCACTGAATGAGCTACCTTCAATAGAAGATAGGACGACTTACTTACATAGAAGGGTAGGTATGTCCTAGGCAGTGATGAGTGTTTATATTAATTAAAAATATGGGAAACTTTGGAATGACTACAGAAACTATTACTTCAGGTAGAATCTCAGATGGAAAAGATCAGGAAGAGACCTCCAATCAGTTCTTTGTAGTAAGAACATACCTATTGAGGTAACTAAATGGAGAGATGGAATATTAGTTAGACTGCAACATTTTCACACTATTGCTAATAAAGTAAATTTGGTATTGTGCTACTGTTCGTCATCTCCACCTGAGACTGTCACAAGGGTAAATTAGTCTTCCTGTGTGATGCTGTTTTTAGGAACTCTCTAACATGAAATAATCTCTAAAGAAATGTTTGGGTAAATTGGCTGTAGATGAAGATATCCTCCTCAATGGTGAGTTTATTGGCATTAAAAAAACAGGTAGAGATTGTTGCAGGGTTTAGTGTCCCGGAAGAATGCTGTGTTGGCAGGGGAAATGCTTGCGTTAGTGTTACATCCAAAGTGAAAAACATCTCAACTTTGAAACAGCTTAGCCGAAGCTAAGGCGAGGACAGTGCAAAGCACCAAGCGCATGGGAGAGACGCAAGAATCTGGTCTAAAACACCTGCTTAGATACCCAGGGGGCAGATGGAAGCTGTTAGCAACTCTTCTTTCCTTTCACCATAGAAAACTTCCAGAAGTAGCAGTTCTGTGACTCAGTGTGTCGCAAGGTTCTCCTTTTAAATTTGCACTGCTTTCTGCATTGTGCTATTGTCTTAATGAAGGAATTAAAGACAATGAGACATCCCAGCATGGCTCACTGGAAGTCTGAATCAAAACATCTCTCCTATCTTTGTTGAAGTGGCTTGGATTATTGCCTGTCAGGGAAGTTTATGTTCTGAATGCTCCTTCATGGCATGGCAGGAAATGCTGCAGTCAAGTGGTGGATCAGAGGTTGATTTTTTAAATTTATCTTTGTGTTTAGCAAAAAGAGCCAAATGACTAGAGACATCTGAGAAGGAGTGAACCACAGCTGGATGAGATGGAAGTGCTGAGGAGTGTGCTGATCTAATGAATTGCGTGATGAGGAAGCCGGTATGAGTCAGACTTCACTGGCTACGAAGTACTTAAAATTTATTGCTTGCTGTATGCTGTTCATCTCCTCTACAACTATGTTATCACCACTGTGAGGAATGCATGGCCATGTTTTATCTACTCTTCTGCTCTGACCCATTTTTCTTTCTTAAGGGAATACAGTGATAATTTGAGAGAATTAGGTTTACTGATTATTTTACTACCACTGATAGCTTTATTGCCAAGAATGAATGGTATTCTTTTTTCTCAGAGTAACAGCTCCTATTTAAACTTAAATCCAACAATTATCAACCCTCTCAGCCAGCTACCACAGGCTGTTATAATTAAGAAATAAAGGAAACTCCCAATCAGAAAACGTGACCTTCTGATATCAGCCATGGGAACTGAGTAATTGTTTTTACTCTGAATAATCAAACAATAAAATAATGTTTATGTTATAATACTGAAGTAAGAGAAGATAATTTCCTGATCTTTCACCCCAAGCTCCCCAGGGCATATCTGTAGTGGAGTGCAGGTGAAGGAAAGGTACTTCCTACTCCTGGGAAGAGGTAGAGAGAGACCCATCAAGAAATAGGAAAGAGTAGGGAGGAGAAGAAGGAGTCTCCATATATAAAGTGCATAAGGAAAGATCTGTAATTTCTACTCAAAGAATTTGACTGTATAATTCAGTCCCATGCTACGCTGACATGATTGTTTATACTACAGCTAGTGCTAAAACAGGAGAAAAATGCACATGGTACATAACAGTGTACTTGATGGCTAAGATTTTTAAGGTGAAATTCCTTAGAAAATGCCATACTTTACTGTGGCAAAGAAAATTTTTTTGAAAATTTGTACATGATTTTTGCAGGCTTAAAGTTCATTTTTGAAAAAGTGGGGACCAGCAGCCAGTTTTTACATTCTTTAATATGTTTGAGCTTGTTTTATAATTACATTTGCTAATGATTCCATCTTAGGAATTTTATTTTTTATCTTTCAGACTTTTTATAAAGAATAATTTGTTTGTGCTCACTTTTCAGTTTAAGCAGGTTGATAATTACAAGGGGACATGCAAATTTTGGAGGTGGGGATTAGTTTATGAAATACTTAGGCAAATGGACAAAATTCAATGGCGTGGCCTTGCAGCCTTCCCTGAAAATAGGTACAGATTTTCATTCAGAAGAAACGCAAATGTAACTCTGTCCACTAGAGGTCACCAAATACTGTGAAATTTCTTTTAAAAAAAGAAAATCTGCTTCAAACCAAAGCAAACCTCAGAATCTTTCAGTTTCTTTTTTTCAGTTTCTGCAAGTTTATTGTTACAAATACCAAACAGTGGCTGATAATATCTCAAAGCTGGATTTAGGCTTGTCAAAGCTGCTCCTTTCCTTGACTACATCCTGTGATCAAATAATTCAGCTCCACACACTGAAAGCTGCAGCTTGGTGTCTGCAGTCTTTCTTGAGTGTGTGATAATATAAGAAGATTTGATTCATACAGGATTTACTTGCTGTCTGTTGGGATTATTTTAAGGAAATAATGTTCCCTCTGGGAGGCACGTAATGCACGTGATTTAAAAATGAGCACGTTGGCTACACACAGGTCTGCGCTGCTGCGGGTCTAGCTTTAACTGTAGAGCACAGCTGGCACCAGGGAGGGAACCCAGGGAGCCCCGTCTTGCCCACAGAAAGGCTGATCATACCGATAACAGCTGGAAGCCACAAGGGCCTTTGTTGAAGTAGAGCTGTAACAGCTACCTTCTGTTTCCAAAATAACAAAACAGGGGCTGTGAAGAGATGTGTCAAATAGCATCAGTTTTCTCTCTTTTATGGTTGCCTTTCTTCTAAATGAGAGAAAAAAAATGCAGTAAACAGTAATGAGAAATAAGAATCTAGGTGATTAGTATTTGTGGTTTTACTGGGGTCCAAACACAAATGTATATGACTTATCATTTTTATACCTTCTTCATGAATAGAGGCTATAATAGCTATGTTAGGGCAGTTTTAGTACATTTTACTTATATGGGACACTTTGTAAAATGTTCTAAGAAATTATTCTCCTGACAAACACATTTGTATTTGTGACAGATCTAATATAGGACAATATATTGACTATTCAGGCTTGAGTCTAGAAAAAAAAAAAAAAAGATTTTTTTTGTATATAATTTCTTTCTCAATCATGAACATTTTAAAATTTGAGTAATTGGACTCTGAAGTATCTACATAGGCCATATCTAAGGGTATAAGATGAAGATGCAATGCATAATGCAGTGAGAAATTCAGGGCTTCAATAAAAGAAAGTCACAAATTCAAACCATTTCTTAATTACTCTTTTTTTTCTTTTTTTTTTTCTTGGTTGTTGTTAAAATTGGTGAGAAGAATGAAAATATTTTATTAATCAGTTACTATAGCACTTGGAAATCAATAGAAAGTGGTGACAAAGGTACTCCTCTCTAGCTGAGCAAGGTGCAAGAGAATTAAAATGTATAAATGCTTTCAGTGATCCAGGAAAGAAAAGAAAGCAAATACCTCCCAAACAGCAAGGGAATGAGATCCTCAATGAACTGAATACTGCCTTTGGATTTCACTATAACGGAAACATATGGCAAAACTTTGGATGTGGAAATGGTCCAGTTCACGAATTCGCCTTATTAGATTATACCTAAATAGTGTGGAATTCTATGCTTTATATAAATAAGAATATATGCACAGACAAAACTTTTCATTAAATTGAAGTGTTTTAATTAATATATCACATGAGGTATATAACAGCCATTTTCTATTTTCTGCACTATCAAAAGGGCAACTGTAAAGAGTTCTGTCAAATGTTATCTCTTTTTGCAGTGACAGGTGGTGACAGTTAGAATTATAAGGAATGCCTAAATTGCATAGCACAAGCCTGTATGAGTAACAGAGTCAAATTTCAAAGCTTCATGGGTCTCATCAGATCTGATAAATCTTGCTACACATAGAGGAAAGCTAACCTTTATGTGCCTGATCAGCTGTCTCCCAGGGATGCCAGGCATTAGTTGTCTGCTATATGTTTACCTAAGTCTCAAAAATGTGGTGTGAAGCTTAATGGTTGAATATTTTTGGAGATAGGAAAGAAATTCCAGAAGTCCCTGGGTTTGGGTGGGAAGTGAGGGGAAAGGCAAAAAAAGCCTGAAGAAAGAGAACCGAAGTCCTGAAGGAGATTAAATTAAATTGAATGTTTGAGAACTGACCCATAGGTACCATCTGAGGGGGATGCAAACAAACTGTACCTCAGGACCATTCTGTTGACTTGCTTGATTAATGAAGCTGCAAAAACATAATTGAGAGACAAGTCTACTACCCACCTCCAAAAGCAAAAGCCATTTGGTAGCTGGAAAAAAAATGTAAGTTCAACTACTTTAAATTTAAAGTCAAGAGTTTCAATTTCTTCTGAAGCAGAAGTCTCCTCACTCTCATCAGTAGCTCTGAACCATCCAAAATAATCCACTCTATTTCTTGTGAGACTGAATCACACATTTTTTTCCAATGGAAACTTGACAGAAAGCCAAATCTACTCTTCTTGTCCTACTGCTGCACACCTCTAAGAATATATGACTATTCAGGCCACTAGAATATTTAAGCCACAAGGCTGTTACTCAAAATAAGAATCAAAGCCTACAGCAGACTTAGGCGCAATGACACTTAGTTTTAAATATCTTTGGGTCAATTTAATTTTACATGGAAGGTTTAAAATATTATCTTTTTTTTTTCTTTTTTTTTTCTACAAGTGCCTGAAAAGGATTTGTAGCTGATCCCACAAATGTGTGTAAGCACAACAGTTCTATTAATTCTTTTATTAATATTCAATTATTTTATCTGTTATCTTCCTGCTACTATCTGTATGTGTTACTTATTTTTAAATTTCATTTAAAATATACCTCTATTTTAACAGAGATAACAGTAATAAGGTTTTTCTACTTTTTAAAATTAATTTCTCTTATTTCAGTTTGTGCCCACTGTCTCTAATAAAGGCATGCCTTTATAATTTATTATTATATAAATATAACCTGAAACTTTACAAGTTCTTTGAATATATAGCTTTAGATTATTGTTTTTTCCTCTGATATTCCTGTGAAGGAGATAATACCTCTTGGAAGACTACCATAATATGCTCCAATTTCTGTAGATCAGGCACCACGTTGCTTTTATCCTATACAACATTAATACTGCAATTTAGTGCTCTGAAGGAAATTTTAATTCCCTACAAAAGTTCTTAAATTTACCAAGCAGTATCCTATGTGTCCCTTTGCGGTAGGACAGACTGCCTACAGTAATGAAATGAAAAGAAGTTGCAGTAGACTTGTGTACAAGACTGTAAGGTTGCAATTTGGTTCAGTCCTGAGCCATAGGGAAGTGCTAAGATTTAATGTTCGCTATTTTAGAGGGGTGAAGCTAGATGACAAATATTAAAACCAATAACTTTGCATGTCTACTCATGAAATGTTTTTAGGAAATTCAGTAGTACAGAAGCATAGATGTCCATTATGTTTATTTTTCCCTAAGGAGAAGTCAGAATTTCATTAAAATCTCCTTGAATTTAAAACAGCAAGGAATGTATTTATCTGAATATCAAAGCTGAAGTCCCTTAATATGCCATCTCCTAACGGCATATGCAAACAAAAACTCAGTTAGAATGTGGGAGAACTCAGATCTAGTCTATATAATGGAAGTTTTTTCACAATTTTTGTAGGTATTTTTTTTCACTGAGAAGAAAAGCTTCCAAGAAAAGTATATAGAAAGAATAAACCTAGTTATGCAAATTCAGTAGAGGATTTTTGCATCTGTACAAAAGAAACTGATTTTTTGATGCTCAGTATTCAGCTAAATTTGAACAAAAAGCTATAAAACAGGGCAGATTATGAAAATCCTTAACTATTCCATATTTAAAAAACGTAAGTTAAAGATATAATTCAAGTGTATGGTTTCTTATTTTAGACAAGATCCACTGATTACTCAGCTTCATCTATTGCAAAACAACTGCCAAATTACAAAAAAATCACTGACGTCAGTGATCTTAATTTTCTCAGCAAAAGCTAACTTCTGCAGGTTTTTTTTGAAAGGTTGAGTTGATAAAAATGATTTTGGTAGTACTAGCAAGCAATGTTCTAAGTTGTCCTAGCTTTAGTCCTTTGTTGCACATTAATGTATGGCTTTGTTCCACATCGCAATCCAAAAGACCTGTTTGACAGATCAGCACAAAAGCTAATGAATAATTCATTCCAAAGACATAGCACAAGTTTATTTTAAAAATTCTTAACATCTGTAAATTTTACTTTAAAAAACTTTGATTTGATAAACAATTTTGTGTTGAGACTGAACATGTCCTCTTTTATCCAGGACATAGAAATCAGTTTTTATTTTAAACTCAGCATTTCCTTTATTCTGGATGTATTCCTAATTTGTATATTTAGAGGAGGAAGTGGCGATTAGAAGGTCAGAGCTAAAATCTCATGGCTCCCTGTTATTGTGTGGAGAAACACTGAACACCAACCTTGGGGGAAGCGACAAGTATTGATGCTAACTTTGTTTATACGCTGCATTATATATTTAGAAAGTAATTCTCTGATGTGGTGCCAGAACATACCTGGTAAAAAGTCTTTAATGCACAGCAAGGATTAGCTGTCTAATGAGGTATGAGACAATTATATTAATCAACTATGTCTTTTCTTACTCTCTTGTGGCAAATAGCTGCACATTGGTTATGCCTGATTTTTATTGGGTCTGCCAAACTTAACCACAAGTTAGAGTTCAGGAAGCTCCTGGAGACATCTGTCTGATATTTGTTTTGCTACAGCTGCTGTTTAATTTCTCTAGGTGGAGCAAAACATTTATAAGTGGTACTAGGTGGCTTCCCTTGCTTTTTCTTAATTCCTAGGTTATAACAGTTACAGCTACCTTTATTCTTCAAACATGTATGAAATTACCTTGAAACCATCCTGACATCATGTTTTTCCTGTATATATCCCAATTCTGACATTGCTAATAGGCATCCAGAAACAGTCTGAAACACATCCCAAAACTATTGGTTATAGAAAGCTTAATGTTAGTGCTGTACATTCTGATGCTGTTTTCACAGGCACATTGTTTATTAGCTACTTCTTCATATACCAATGTCTTCCTTTTACAGATCGTTTTTGTAGATATTATTATTGCTTGGTTGTACTGAGTCCAGTGGTCCCCCAGCACACTTGCCTATTGTAAGATGAAGGGAGAAACATACTTCTGTGTGAAGCATGCGGGTTTGCCTTAATATCACTTACACTGCTTTTCAGTGTGTACTGCTTTATCTTACTCACTTCCTTGCTGTAGTACATTTCTCACGGGTGGTACACAGAGTCCCACCTTCAGAAAATACTCAAGGCAGCTTGTCAGCAGAAATCTTCTTATTTAAATGTAGCAGTAATTATTATTTTTATTATGATGTGGACAATGCAGTGAGTATACGTGGAACTGCACAAGCTGCTGCAATATGGACACTCTTGTGCCCTCCTTGGCTGCCTGAAGAAATGGTGTGTTTGAGAACCAGAAGCAAGAGAGTTTTGGTCCTTCGACCTCCATGGGAAGACATACAATTAAACTCAAGCAGCTAGAAAGAAACCACTCTGCTGAAAGCCCCATCTGATGATAACATCACCTTTATTTCAGCAGCAGCATTAGCAACAACAGGAGTCAACTGTCTAAAGCCTCCCTCTGTTCAGCTCATCCTGGCTGTTGTCTGAAGTGGGATTTGGAGAATACTGCATTCAGAGAAAAGCAAGTTTACAGGGATTTTGTTGATATCAGATTTGAACCAGACCTGATGTGGTGTGCTTTTCTGAAGACAGAAGAGCTTCCAGCTGACAGCTAATGCAGGTATCCACGGACAGATATAACAGAGTGCTAATGTATCTAAGGAGTAAAGAGACATAATACCTTGCTTATGTTTTAGGCACATTTATGTGTGACAAGTATTATCTAGAAGTTGCAGAATATGATGCCAACAAGTAATTCAACAGAGTACAAAGAAAAAGGGGGTGGGGGGAAGGGATGGGGAAAGGAAGTCTTTTCATCCTGATTGAACAGTAGAACCCTCAGAGCACTCAGGAAGGATACTTACAGCATCACCTTTAGGCATCTGGTTTAAGCTGCTAAATTAAAAGAGTCATTCTGTAGTTTTCTCCAGTGGGACAAGGATCCAGAGTAATGTCTTTTTGCTTTCCTTTCCCTGTTCAGGTCCCTCATCTGGTCATTTAATCTGGTGCCTCCATTAGCATTGTGGTTTGGGTCAGAAGAATGCTTTTGAAATAAATTTCCTAGTCTTTCCTCCTTACCTTGCTTTTCAGAAAGGAGAGAGCTTGGGGTTTCAATTGAGACTATCCCCAAAGATGGGGTCCAGAAGTGCTCTAGCTGCCAGGAGGTGTTCAGTCTACAGAAGCACACTAGAAATGATCTGAAGTAAAGCTTTCAAACTGCGGGTGGTGTGGACGCTGGAAGGCAACATTTTTACCCTCCAGATCAGTTCCTGCTATGCTGTCCTGCCTGCTGTTGCAGACGCAGCCTAAGATAGCTTCCTAATGTTAGTCACTGTAAATACCCCACCAACATTCACTCATGGTGGCACAGAAACCTGCAGTATTGCCAGAACCAAACCCATGAGGCAGAGACTCAGTTTAGAGCGGTCCAAAATCATCTTGAAAACAGATTTCAATGCGAGCTACACGATTACTGGTTTTGTGAGAGGCTGTTTGTGGGGAAAGGTATTTATCAATTTATGCTTAAACTATTTCTCTGAAGCACCAGAAAACTCTTTACAATTGTCAGGCTCTCTTGGATCTTGGTATTGTCCACAAACTTTCCAACAAATCCTTCTTTCAGTACTTCGCACAATGTTACCTATAGCCATATGTGGAGTTGTAAGCAGGCGTGTCGCGTTGGTTTGCTTATGTGTCTGAGGCACACTTATATCAGGTGTCAGCATTAACATTTACGCTGGCTGCAGCTGGTTTTAAAGTCAATAGTCAAAACTTTTTTTCCATTGCAGAAAATGCTGATTCATAAAAAGATTGTGCAAAAGTTCACTGCAAGTCAAGAAAAAAGTGTAATTCATTTAAAAAAGAAACCAAGAAAAATCTGTTTCTTGTTGAACAACATAGATAACTTTACTGCAGGATTATTGCTGTCTAATAGATTAAGCACTGAATAAAGAAATGAACAGACTTATCTGTTAACATGCTCAGACATCTTATATCTTATTCTGCTGATGTCTTATTTTCACATATGATGTAAAATGCTTTTTTCAATCCCAATATGAGAGAAAAGAAAAGATGTATCTCTCCACAAAGTAAGTGCAAAGGTAGTAATTTTTATTTCACTCATACAGCTAAGCTTAGTGTTACAGCGCATATTGAAAAGGCTGAGGCAGCTCTGTGAAAAAGAATACAAACAAAATCTTCTCAGGAAAGGAGAGCTGGTGGATCTTCAAAGACTCACTCCATAACATAACAAGCCCTCCCTAAATATGAGTGTGGTTCCTCGGTTAATGCTTTGAGGATGCAAAATATGAAATACTGACATGCAGCTGCTGAAGCCAGCAGTCTGGCAGAGGTGAGGTGGCTGCAGCCCCACCCTCCTAGGTCCAACCAGCACTGAGGCTGTATTCCCAGCAGGCACATGCACACACACAATTCATATACATACACATATATAAAAATATATATATATCAGCTTGCCACATAGAGTTCTATGGCACTGAGGGGCTCCCCCCACCCCTGGGTCTCCCCTGGTCACCCTGCGCAGGGACCAGCCTTTTATTGCACAAGCTGACAGATGCAATGTGAGGCGCTGAGAGAACTGGCTTCCTGTGTAATTAAAATGTGTGAGCTGAAGTTGTATTTGCAATGTGCAGCTAAGCAGGTGAGAAACCCGAAGACATAAACAGGAACTGGGAAGTGTGCTTGTCCCCGGTGAGAGCTGGGACCTGCCTGACACAGAAATATTGCCTGAGAAGACCTGCGTAGCACAGAATATATAGAGGATATTTTTTTTCTGTTCACCGCTAAAATACAACTAACAATATTTGTCTTTTTTTCACCATAGGTTTATATTCACCACTCTAATAGGGCTATAAATATCTGTATCTTTTCTATGACTTTGAACTGAGCTGTAAATTTAAGCTTTTAGTCAATATAATCTCTCACTCTGGTATGTATTCCTTACTTGGAGCTTGGAGAGGTGGAAGCAACAATCTAATTCATTGCTAAGGCTCATCTCAGGTGCAGGCGGTCGCCCACTCGCCCTGCAACACTGCACAGTGTCTCAGTATCACATTGTCCACAGGCCAAGAGGCTCTGAGGGAGACTGAAAAACCCCAGATGTGCCCCGTTACAGTCATATTCCTTCTCACAAACACACGGGTTGAATTTCCCTCCTCTGCGTTAGAGCAGATGTGCCTTCTAGTGTAGTCTCCTTCCCTTTTCTGCTGTTTCAAAGCACAGAAGGACCAACAAGTCGCTCACCAAAGACTTCGTGTTCTAGCAGGGTACTCCAGAAGGCAGGGTGCTACTAAATGTTGAAAACCTGTTTGTGTCCACCATCAGTAACTTTTATCTTCATGTCCTCTAAACACACAAATTCCTTGTGTTTCAAGGCAGTTTTCTTGTTTTTCCTTTTTAGTTTACAGTTGTACTTACCCTAAAATGACTTTCCTGAGATGTGTCTGTATATTTTTTTATATTATATGTATTTATTTATATATATATAGAATATATATGTATATTTTTATATATATATATATTAAACTACTAGTTTTTGGAGACTTTGCATCTTTGAGAGCTAGTTATGTTTACAGATGCGTGATGACCAGCAATTTCATTTCAAAGAGTCTCATGTAGCTGTCTCTGAACACTCACATGGATTTTTGTTCCAGTTAACATTAAAATGTCATACTGACATCAAAAGATCAGACAATATTGACATGAGTGAAAATGTCAGCGTTTATGATGGTGGGAGTTTGTAAAAATAAGTAGCTGCTTTGAGTCACAACTGAGGAACTTCTGGAGCTCTTGGTTTAATATCAAACTTTTATTTTCCACAATTAAAACAAGTTACTTTATTAAAATATACTAGTCATTAGGCTTTTTTCTACCTATTAGTTAAAATATCCCCAACATTTCAAACTGAGATTCCTAAAAGCAGCCAAAAAAAAAAAAAAAGAAATTTTGGCCATAATTTATAAACACTGATTTATAAACTCTTCCTAAGACTATTTTTTTTGATAACACACTTGAAAAGTAAATGCAAAAAAAAGATGAAGTCTTAATTGAAACAAATTAACGTGAAACTTGGTCCATTAGGTCTATCAAACTTTAGAGATCTGTACCAAGTTTTTAGCAAGAATGCAAATTAATTGCTAAATGCTGTAGTTATTTTGAATTTTGACCATTAGTCTGCTATAGCTACTGGCTCATGTTGAGTGGTCCTTGAAACAGCCTTCACACTGAATGGCCAAATATTAACTGGATTTTGTGACACTCCTGGCGCTGAAAAGCCTTTGCACTCTACAATGGGAGACTGGATGTTATTCTATTGGGTGTGCACACAGGTTTTCGAACAGCAGTGTTTGTTTGAAAACAACCACAACCACAGTATTTGGAAACTCTGTATCTGGGGAGAAGAAATATGCCTCCTTCAGATCTAGGGCGTACACTGTGCAGGAGACTAACATGGATAATGGCAGTGACCTCCTTGCTTTTAAAGTTTATTGATCCAATTGATCATTCATTCCCTTACGCTTTGCTTCTCATACCAACTGTTTTGTCTACTTCCTCTCTTTTACAATTCTTCTGAAATTCATTTTCACATACTTGTATGGCCTGTCTTGTTACTGTTACTCTGCAGTTTGATTGCCATTACTCAATGACCCCAGCAATTGGTATGTTTGTGCTTGGTTTTTTTTTTTTTTTTTTTTGTGTGTGTGGTTTTGTACATGGGTTTGTTTGTTTGTTTTAATCCAACACTTTACTATTCATAGGTTTCTCAGAGAGAGGTCAGAACAGCCCATCTGCATACCCATGAACCAATCTGGTAAAGCAACATTTAGTCGGTTCAGATATTTACATACGTGCTCAGGGATGGCTGTTATTGGAGCAACACTAATAAATAAATTACCAGCAGGTCAGTCACTACCATAAAATCACATATAAATCTTTGAAAAATAGAAAAAGGAATACAGTTTCAGTAATATTTATGGTCTTTTTAATCACATCATAATTGTTTGGTACTGTTGATAAAACATATTCAGTGGACGAATATAGTCTCTAGACATAGTTCTTATCTGGTTGAGTTTTGGTATTAGTGTATTAACAACACAGAAGAATGGCCAAAGAAACCCCTTTTATCAAATCATAAGTATAACTTGAAAAAATATTTTCCTCCATCAGGAAATGGTGGGAAAAAAAAGAGAGAACGTTAGAGGGAGCTGTTGTACAAAAGAAAAGCAGCAGTAGCTCAGAAACCTTTCCTTTCTTGTAGGGAAAATAATAATAATAAATATAATGCGGAAGAAAAAGAGAGGGGAGTGAGCATGTAGGAAAGAAGCCATGACAGCTATAAAAGGAAATACGCTTATGCTCAGTGATTTGATGAACACGTCCCATAATGCTGATCTTTGGGATGGCACAGCAGGTCTGCTGTGCTACAGACAGTCTGCTTAAAAATGTCAGTGTAACAGTCACCCTGCAGCCACCCGAGTCCTCGACCTAATTAATTTTGCATGGCTCGGCAGAGCATCCTTCAGGTTCATTTATTACTCTAAGAATAAAGCTTGTGCTGTTCTCTGTGCTGGGAAGAAGTTGTGAGAGGGAAAGGCTGAGGAAGATGGTCTCCTTTGGGGAACTCTCCCTGGGCAATCAACATTCAGAAGAAGAATGGTGTTACCTGGCAGACATTCATTGAACCTATATTTTCTGTGGTCTGTTCTTTCTGTGTGCCGCACTACTCTGGGCAGTGGATGTGATTTCAGAGGATGCACCCACTGATAAGGAACGAGTGATTCCCACTTTTTGGAGGAACTGGGCTTTGGTATCATTTACTAAACCACCATGAAACTGTTTGTTCCTTTCCTTTTTGTGCAAACGAATACAAAGCTTTGGGCTTGATCGCTTGCAAGAAAATCCCTTTTTTTGCTCCCTTCGTCCACATGAAGAATTCACACCATATAAATGGGATTATTTTGGGCTGGATTTGATAATTTATGACAGTTTTCCAGATCTGGTAGATTATTAATGCAAAAGGGATTGAGTGAACAGTTAAGAAGCAAGATCCTTAACAAACTCCATAGTTAGGTTTCACAGTAGTAAATGAGACAATTTTAATACAGGATTCTGTGAAGTTGGTTCTCAGCAGAGAACAGTAAAGGAAGTCACTTTTATGTTCCATGTGTTTGTGGTTTTGGTTTTTCCTTCCTTAAAACTAGTAATTTATGGAGCATAGTAGGGATCTGCACTCATTTTTTGTGGTTCAGGATTTTATTTCCTGGAAAATCAAGAGAATGACATCTGCAAGGTTTTGTTCAGTCAGGACTGCAGCTTGAAGGCCTACACACAGACGTTTAAGGACAGAAAATAAGATGGAGAACAGTGTTTCCATCCCTCTGTCACAGTTACTGACTATTCCATTCTCTCCATTCTGGGTGTGCTTCTTTGTTCTGTAGGCTTTCAACATGAATTTCAGATAAAGATTGGTCTCAATTATTTTTTTAAAATTTTCTTCTTTTTTTAGAGAAAATAAAAGCAGAAGTAAAAACACTAAAATAACACCATTTGGAGGAAGAACACAAAGTCTCCCTTGATCTGTAAATCCCTGTATTTTGAATTCTCTCACAGTTTTAATCTTCCTGCACATGGTAAGGAGATTACTTAATTTTACATTCTCTTTGTAAAAATGTGTCTGTAGCTGTATTTACCATACTGTTGAATACATGAAAGAAACTTATTCAAACCAAATTAAAAATTATCTCAAAACTAGAATGTTTAAATATGCCTTTTTGGTATTCAAAGGAGTGGCACATATCAGTAGCTCTGACAAAGATATGACATTGTCTGAAATTTTTGATTTAATGGGGATTTTGTAGCTTGCTGGAATCACAATTTCTATGCAGTGGACTTAAGTTTTTTTTGCATTTAAATATTTGTATTTAAATTATTTGTAATTTAATTAAAACTTGGATCGTTGTATTTTGGTTACTAGCTTTATTGAAACATGATGGCATTCTATACTACTAATTTGCAGAATCTGAATTCTTCTACAACTCAGGGAACAAATGGGATAATACAAAACTATAATGATAGGTAAGTTTATTTTTGTGTATTCAATAGCATTAAAATATTGGAGGGTTTGTATCCAAATGGTGAACCCTCTGGTAAGATACCTAAGCCTATGGGGAATTTAATTTTAAAATATTGACAATGAAATGGAATCTCTGCATCTTATATGATGTAAGGGCCTCTGCTGGTCCTTACCATGTTTGTGTTCTGATATTTAATACAACGCCTGAGATACATGTGTTAATATCATTATGTGTGTAGAAGAAATGTCTTTTATTTAATTTCCTTTATTTCTTACACCTTGGCTGGAGATTCAATTGCCAGGCATGGGTTGTTCAAATGGAAATTAGGAAACATGAGATTAATGCAGTCTTGCTGACTTAATTAGTCCTATCCTGACACTTCTGTCAGAAGTGTTAGACAAGGATAGAGGAAATAGAATGGAAAACCCTCAGCCTCACTGATGATGGTCTGGGGAAGCAGCTCTATCTTCACCCCTAGGCAAAGACTCACTGAAATTGAGCTCACTGAGTTCAGCACTTCTAGAAACAAATTATGTTAATGTCTGGAGCTGCAATCAACAGTGATTCTCTGAAGTAAGAATCCTACCTTCATCTTTTTTGCTTGTTCCCTTTTGGATTACCTTTTGCGAATTGATAATAAACAAAGCACAAAACTCTCCCAACCAAATATGAGCTTTAAATATATCTTTGGAATAATGGGGTGAATAGGTTTGGGAATAGAATGGCTTGGAGAGACTGAAGCAGCCTTTTCCTCTTGTCTTCCTTCATACCACTCTATCAGATGAAGAAGACAGCCCAAGATGCTGAATATCAAAATGTAAGAAAGAACATTACATGATGTGCATAGTCTTTCCCATTTGACTGATCTACTTACACTTTTCTTACAGAGTTGTAGACATGACCACTTTCAGACAGTTCTGTCTGGGACATGCAAATTATTATGGTGTAACAGCTTTGAGCATATGTCAGAAAACTACTTATTACACAAGGCTGAATGCAGGTCAAACATAGATTCATTTTATAATCGCTATGTTGCTGAAGTGCATTTAGGAGAATTTTGTTGGACAGGTACAATCAGATAAGATATGCTATTTGCAGGTCTTCATAAATAACCTTGACTAGATAAATGGAGATCAATTCTTTAGTAGGGCTAGAGTTATTAAATATATATTGCTGAATACAAACCATCTGAAATACCTTATAATTACGAAATAATGATCAAAAATATGGATATCTCTAAATTCCATAGCTGTTGGTCTGGCTTGCTGTTAAGCAGCAGAAGAAGAGGTAGGTAGTGTCTAGACTTGTCTTCTTTACTCTATCTACAGGGGATCTTCTTTTACAGTGATACACCAACATCCTTCCTGAAATAGGTTATCTCATCTTTTCCTAAGCAATTGTACCTGATTTTTCTCAAATAATGCTATATTATCCCACTATGTATCTCTGTCCAGCTCTCCTGTTTGTAGAGTATGATTTGGTTGGTGTCCCTTATAAGTCCTGCTCTTGTATGTTTTCTATCTTTCATCCTTTATAATAGTTTGTTTTACATGACTTCTATGTACTGCTTCTATAGACTGAGGAGTCCAGTTGAGATCCACGTTTGAGGTTGTAGGAAGGAAAAGATAGGAAGCATAGCTGCAGTACTTCTAGAAAAAAACTTTTCCTTGCGTAGAATCATAGAATAGTTTGAGTTGGAAGGGATCTTCAAATGTCATCTAGTCCAGTCCCCCTGCAAGGATCAAGGACATCTTCATCTAGATCAGGTTGCCCAGAGACCCATGCAGGGGCTGGAATGTTTCCAGGGCATTTACCACTTCTCTGGGCAAATTGTGCCAGCATTTTACCACCCTCAGCATAAGAAATTTCTTCCTTATATCCAGTCTAACTCTTCCCTCTTTTAGTTTAAAGCCACTATCCCTTGGCCTCTATCACAACAGACTGCTAAAGTTTGTCCCTGTCTTTCCTGTAGGCCCCCTTTAAGTACTGAAAGGCCCCAAAAAAGTCCTCCTGAGCCTTCTCTTCTGCAGGCTGAATAACCCCAACTCTCTCAGCCTGTCCTTATATGAGAGGTGCTCCATCCCTCAGATCATTTCTGTGGCCCTCCTCTGGACCCGCTGAAACAGGTCCATGGCTGTCTTATGCTGAGATAACCGCAGATGGATGCAGTACTCCAGGTGGGATGTCACCAGAGCGGAGTAGAGGAGCAGAATTAGGAGTAGGTATGACGTAAGGCTTCATCTTGACTGGAGTCAAGATGAAAATTTGACTCCAGTGTGTAAAGCAAGGTCACTGGGTAATTGTTCTTGGAGTTGTGTGGACCTTGAACTGCCCCACATAATGAGGTAAGGATGGAGCATGTGCAGTTCTTTCTGTCACCCCTCTGAGGAAAATGAGTTAAGCTTCTATGAAGGTAAATGAAGAGTATATCAAGTGAATTTAGATATTTAGACCCCCAAAAAAATTAATAAAAATCTTTCTTCAGGGAAGGGTCACCACCTGAAAGCAGAAATTAAGAAAGAGATGACAACAGACCCGTATTTATGTTACTGGCAAGACATTCACTATGCCAAGAGTACCAAAGTCAATGAAGTGCAGCTCTGTGGACTATGCTGTCGCTGAATAACCCTGTCCTGTTCAAGCTGCTTTTACTGAAATAGAAATTACCTAGCAGTAAGATGCTGTATCTTGTGTTCTGCATGCCAATTTGTTTTATGTGAGAGCTTGGCAAACTTACTGTTCCCTTGATGGTCTCCTCTGTTTCTCATTTGGAAGAATGTGCAACCTGCTCTAGGTGGACCTTCTTTGGCAGGGAGGTTGGACTAGATGATCTCCAGAGGTCCCTTCCAACCCCTTATCATTCTGTGATTCTGTAATTTTTCTGTGGAAACGTATTGTGCCCTAAATACCACCTGTGTTGAATTCAGTTAAAGGCTGTTTTTTTGAGAGACTTTATTCTCCAAACACAGTCTAATGCTAGAAAAATTCACTATTTGCCTGTGGATATCACAGGGATTGGGAAAGGCAAAAATGGGGTGGGGAAGAGTGATTGATCCAGAGTTAATGAGCTGCTATGTGCTCAGCCCATGAAATGTACTTGTGAAACACATTAGACTTTGAGGGAAAATTAACAAAGGGAAATCACAGACCAACTGACGTCATGCTAAAAAAAAAGCAGACCTTTATTCTCCAGTAAAGTTTTCCCTGAAAGCAGGAACTTGTTAGATTGTTTCTGCCAACTGGTTCATACCCTTGACTGAGGGTCTGATTTTGAAGTGGCATTTTGAGATTCCTGATCCTGACTACAGGACCTCTGTAAAAAGACAACTCTATCCTAGCTGTCAGTTTACATCTGTCTGTTTGGCGTCTAAAGCTCCAAAAGCTTCCTTGGCTATGTGAAGGTAACTGTCTGTGTGGGTCTGTAAAAGGGAGACATGAGTCTCATTGGTAGGCTGACCTGGTAGAAGAAATGACTCTATTATTCAACCTCACAAAAATTTAATCATGCTAATGTATTTTTTTGGAGGTCAGGAAAGGTTGTTCCTTTCCTTCAGGAGTTCATTGCTTTGGATTTTAGGATATGCTACTTATAACCACTTTATTGATACATTTTCAGTATCAATGCCAGTTTCAACTCTCCAGAACTTCAGGATGTTATACAAAATGTAATTTCAAGCAGCATTTTCTGCAGT
>KZ505800.1:467369-484315 GCA_002844005.1 Limosa lapponica baueri | reverse complement strand
AAAAGAAAAAAGAAAAAAGAAAAAAGAAAAAAGAAAAAAGAAAAAAGAAAAAAGAAAAGAGAAAAGGAAAAGGAAAAAAAGAAGACCCTTTAAATACCTTTATTTTCACCTTTATTTTCTTTTATAATGCCTCTCATAACAAACCAAGTTTCTGGTGAGGCTCTTTTAAATGTTTTAGTTCAATTTCATAGAAAAGTTTGAAGCCTATTTTTGTATAATTTTACTTTCCAGTCATTATCCATTGCAAACAATTCTTCTGTTCCTTTAAATTCAAGTTGCAATGCATAACCTTTTCCCTGAAACGCTCTCTAGTTATCCAAAGCTAGAGAACAATAATATTGTTTCCCAGCCAAATATTTACCACTAAATTAGATTATTACAAAGCGCTATCATTAAATACATGAAAAAAGGAAGAACAGCGTAACAACTAACTTAGTAGAAAGTAGCTTACAAAAAGGAAATAAACAGAGATAAATATGTGGTATGGAAAGAAACCTCTACTAGGCCAAAAGACTGATTGCTATTCAAACTAATGGCTAACAAATTGCTTTCATCTGAAATATTACTCCAGAGTAGGACACTGTAGTTCAGTAATGACAATGGTGATGTAGCATACTGTGAAAATGCCACATCTTTACTATTATTTCATCCCTGTTTATACACGTAATTATTCATTATTTTAACTGCTAAGAGACATTAGAAAACATACTGAAGTGGCTATTTGCTAAGGCTTTATGTCTTCTCTGTAGTCCAAAATACTTTCCTCCTGGAATCAATTGGTGGTGAAAAAAAAAACAGCTAAGGAAATAAATATTAATACATCATTCAAGTTGATATTCACAGTCACAGCGATCCAGTCCTGACTAGATTTCACCCAGGAGGCCCTAGTAAACACCAGAGTATGACAAAAGGTCAGCAGCAGAGGAAGACAAAATGCTACTGAACTCAGGTGTCAGGAAACTGAACTGCCTGAGTTTGGTTCCGCTGTGTTGACCATTTAGAGCTTGTCTATCCAATGCACAGTTTAATACCATAGATTGCCCTATGAAATACTGAGTCTATGAACCCATTTCAATTTCAACAGGAAGATTCACCCAGAGCAAAGCCCCACCCTCTACCAACATTTTTGAAAGGAATAACATGATGGAGCTGCAACTACATCTTGTGTGGTTTATGTGGGCTAAAGAAACACATTTCAGATGTGAAACAGAGAATTCAGTATTTGTCTAATTGAAATATTTTAGAATATAATAAATGTACAACAAGCAGTTATTATTCATTTAGTGACATTGATACTAAAAATCACAGTCAAATTATCCACTGAATGCAGAAGAGTCCAGTAAGACAATACAATATCTGTCAACCTTGTCTCTGATATTCTCATCCTTTCTCTAATGCTTAGGGTTGATGGCTTTGGTCTGGATGATGAGGATACAGAAAGCCATCAGTGTCCCAAGTCCCTCACCTGGAGAAGTATGATTTTAAAAGTGAGAGACTTCTTCCTCCTCTTTGCTGAGAGGAGTATGATGTTGATAGCTACTTCCTCTTCATATTGGTATCCACTCATGACTATTTTTAACACATGCTCTAGCACAGTTTATACCTTGCTTTTTTCTTAATTGGTCTCCAATTCCAGGTTATATCCAAATTTACTATATATTGTGTCACATATAATGGAGACTTGTTCTTTGTTTTCTTTGTTACCCCTAAAACAGGTTTTTACTACTGGTGATTTGGCTACATCTGTTGTGCCTCATCATAAAGTGTTCACGCTTTCAAGGCCTTTGCTAGCCTTACTTGCTTGTACTTCTCTATGACACGTCCTTATTCCAGGATCATCAGCAGTTCATTCTATATGGAGTAACTACATCTTATCACCATCTATTATTTTCAGAAATATATCAAAAATATTGTAACAATAGGCATTGTATATTACAATTGTACAAAGCCAAGCAAGACTAAAAATATTTGCATGACAGTCACCTTATCATTAGAGAATTGATGTTACAGATAAAACAAGAAAGCTCCAGGCAAGCCTAGGATAATCCCAGGCTGAGAAAGCCAGACAAGACCCAGTCCTGAGACCTCACACATGCAGTAAAATGCCTTTAGTCTATTATTAGCAAAGGCAATACCATATTTACTGAGCTACATGAAACTACCCTTTTCTTGTTTAGTCTTCCTCAGTTCATAGTAATGATCCCAAATCAAACACTCAGGATCTTAGCACTGTTTCATGGTTTGCAAGTACCTTTTCTTGCATATTTCATGGAGAAACAAGTCCCAGGAGAAGCATGGTCTTTCTTTGCTGAATTTGTATTTTTCATATTGTATGCTCATGTCAATTTTTAAGCACGCTACTATGCTCAAAAGTATACCTTTAGCATGCTTCTGAATTATCCATTTTTCCACTATGGCAGCATTTCAGAATACATAATAGAACAGAAATATGTTGCAGCAGTAGTTATGAAAGTGTAAAAATATCAGCTACTCAGCTGTGTTCCACTTTTGTGTAAAAAACTGCTTCAAGGGAACTCCATTGTCTGTTTCAAAGTTCCTTGCAGTGGTTGAGAGCAAATTTCCTTTATGTTGTTATATATAAGAGGAAATGTCAGTTGCAGGGCTAGTAGAGGCTCTGGATCACACCCTCTGGACCTGATTTTATGATTCAATTAAAATTCAAACAAAAAACAAATTCCCTGTTTGGATATAAACCCAGGGCAAGACTCAATTGCCCTAACTTTGATGTTACACTCGGACTAGGGAAATTAGGGTAATTAAGTCAGATGTGAAAGGCTAAAATTAAGGCTGGGATTCATCTCACCTCCTTCCCCTAGGAAGTAATGATGGAATGAATGAATCTCTGAAGTGTCTGTTTGTCTCCTCTGACTACTGTAGGAGGGGGCTAAATAATTTTGTTGATGTACACAGCCATATCTGGTCTAATGAACCCAGCTGTAAAGGATGCTTTAGGTGATGAAATATCTAAATCAAGGAAAAGCAGAATAGGTGAATGCTACAGCCTTGGAATAACCATTTAGCATGACACTTTGATTCAGATTATGTTTATGTAGATAATTCACATTTTTTCCACCTAGGAAGGCAGGAAAAGTATATGTCACTAATAAAGGGTGACCTAGATGTGGTGGTTGTCACCTGCACTCTTAAGAGAACTTCCTGTGTTTAACTCTTCCATACTGAGTACTTCTATGTCCATAAATCCTATCACGTCTTAATTCTGTATTGTGTTATGAGTAATCCAATTGTATTGCAGATATTTACAAAGTCATGCATGATCATGAGGAAAATGACACAAATTGAAGTCTAACTATGAAAGGCCAGAAATGATCAAAAAGATTTGGCTGAAACAAAAAAATTCCCACCATGATGAAATGTCCAGTAAATAAAGTAGGCAAATAAGATTCTTAGAAATAGAAGTTCTGTTTACGTGTGGTGTGGTGGAAATATACTTTTCTTATCAAAGTGAAATTATACATCATAGAAGATGACATTGCAGTTCGGGCTGTTAAGGCAGGCAGGCAATCTAAATGTCAGAAGACGGGACAATATAATATATCTTAGATTAGAAGAAAAATGGGCCTGAAAGAGTCCAAGCAAAGCAGGAATTCTGTCATTTGCAGGGCACAGTGCCTGGAAATTCCTACTATTCAGTCAATGCAGCTACATTATACTTTTTGAGGAATATTCACTCAACTTCTTAGTATATTGAGCAGCTGGGTGGGTTTTTGGCTATTTGTCAAGGTGAATACACCACATTCATTAATTTATGTGAGAGCTGTCAGTTGTTTCATTGTTATATTATGTTGAATATAAGAAAATTGTATTTGGCATTTATTATAGTAGGCCATGAAGACCATCAGAGTAGAAGGTTTTCTGTATATTATTAGTCAGTGATGCATACTATCGGTTGCTCTCACAGAAGATAGTCCTGCTAAACAAGTGATGTAATTTCTTTCCTAGTTTTTGTAACTCCTTGTGGTTTGTTTATTTTGTTTTGTTTTTTTTTCATTTTCTTGGAAAAAAACAAGGGTTATTTAACAACAACGAAAAAATTCAAGTATTTCAAAGTTTACTCAAAAAGAATCAGGCTACAGAAAGTTACTGTCCAACTTGTTCTTGATCTCCACTGCTGAATGTTTTGCAAATAATTATGGAGAGTATAGGTAGTATAGCTAATCCTATCTTTGAGGAAAGAGAATGAACTGGGACTCTCATTTCTTTTGCTTTCTATGTTTTCTCAAAAAATAATTCATTGATATTAAAAAAAAAAAGAAAAAAAGAAAAAATAATATTATCAGAGTATTTCCATACCTTATTTACACTGCCTCTTCATTTTATTTAGATGGAGACTGAATCACCGTGATTGCAGTCTGTGATACGGTCTGCAACACTACACTTTGCACTTGTCAGTACTAAGGGAGTGAAGGGAAGCGTTTGAGCTCTCTGTTGCATTAAAGTACTGCCTAATAAAATGAATATATCCATTCATGCCTCAGATAACTGTTTTTTCCAGTACTGCAGGCCTAAGACTATGCTTAAATTTTGGAACATTATTGGATATAGTGGTGGTCTGTTAAGCACTAAGCACACTTGACAAGCTAATATGCAGCTTTTTTGTGTGAGACTGATTCAGATGAATTTACATGTCTGCACTGGAAGTGGCTGAGTGCAACAACAAGCACTATCAAAAGTTCACATCAGTGAACATTATAATTTTTTTTATTGTAATTTTTTTGTTTAGCTTTCTATAAACAGCCTAGTAGGCACATTTGACTAGATTTATTTTGGGTCATGAGTACAACAGAATTACATTTGAAAAGATTGTTTCACTGTCTTAAACTCTAGTTATGCTTTTAGGAGGCTTATTAATCCAGAACCATTACTTGCCTAAACTGATCTACTTTACAACAAAATTTGTAAGCAGCATGTACACATTTTGGTGAACATAAAAACATAAGAAATACTCTAATGGGTCAGATCAATGGTCCAGTATTTTGTTTCTGATAATGGCTCTACAAGTCATAAAGAAATCCGCTTTATTCCCCTTTTATTTTGTAAACCTGTTGTATTAAGGATATGTGCTCCTGTAGCCTTTTCCTGTCCATTTAAGGACCTGTTTCCCATGAATTTGGCTAATCGTTTTTGGAAAATGCAGAAATGTCTGCCTCCACAGCTGCCTGTAGCAACAACTTACAGAAGTTTAGGACATGCTCAGTAAACTTTATTTGCTTCTTTTGCTGAAATAATTTTGAACAAAATGCAAAAATGATAGCATTTAGCTTCTGTCCACATATTTCATGAATAGAATGGAAATCCATATTTATCATACAAATTTTTTGCAGTATATAATTTTCCCACTCTTCATTGTTATGCTAGGATATGACTCAGTAAGTTATCAGAACATGACACATATATTTCCTGGTATGTACTGATAACCTCTGTTTCAGAGCCAAGTCTTTCAGTGATGGCAAAAAGACTTGAGAATTCCCAGCTCCAACTCTATTGCCTACAGGATATCTAAATGATCTTATGCTTGTTGGAAAACAGTTCTTTTCAAGTGGAAGAATTTTTATTTTATTTTTTTATTACTGATCATTTCCTTTAAAGATTTGGGTTTCTAGTGCCGTTATTTATAAAGGTACATCAAATATGTACTGTTTATGCCCAAAATATGTACTGTGCCTAAACCATGTGCTCTCTTTAACTGAGAGAATTTAAGATGCGTAATGTTCTGGCTTCAAAGTACAGATATAAAGAAATTCATTCTAACAGGTTGTTAGTAGTAAGGCAAGGATTCCCAGCTGAAAATAGAAGTACATTTAGAAAAACTACTTTTAAGTTCACTTTACACTTGTCAACTTTAACTTTTCAATTCTCTAGTATTTTCATCAGCATTGAATTTATTAAAAAAAGGAGGAAAAAATGAAGACATATGGCAAAACCTATGTGTTCAGAAATCATGTTACTTTTCTGCAGTGACATGGGAATAAATAACTGATTTTAAAGCAACCAGGATGGCTTTAACATCTTTCTAGAAGCCTCTGAATTCAAAATTACAAACAGCACTCAAAAAGCAGCAGAACAATAGTGCTGAAAAAAGCACTTAGATGTAGCTTTTTTTGAGCCCACCTTCTTTGTGCTGTTATTTCTATCATTGTGAATTTTTTTGTAAGGGGAAAACATTTGTCTTCATAAAAACTCTGATGACAGATTCAAAATATATTGACCTTGGAGAAAGACATTTTTAATGTTGTACTGCAGTTGAAAAGAAAATAGTACATTTCATAACATTTAGTTTGCAAACACTGAAGAACAAATTTTTACTTCTATGTATCACCTCATTCTTCCTTGTAACATGTCATCAAGATAAATAATATTCGTGATTTTTTCTTTTATGTTTTATTCTCATGAAACACATTGGATGTGGAATATCATATTGCATTGTCTTCTTTCTGATTAGAAGAAACTATTCTTTCTTGGTTACAATGGAACATGTGGAAACATAAAAGCTGCTACTTTACAGTAGATATAAATGTATCTGAAAACTTAATGCAGAGAATATCTAAATGTCTTTGCCATTACTTCTGTTCACTGTCAAGACCTTGCTACAGTGGCCTCTGCTGATTCCTTTTACAGTCTTTTTCTGCAGAAATTCTGTGAAACTTTCTGTTGGGGAAATTTGGTGGATATATCCTCCAGCTACAACAGAAAGGTGGAAGCCCAACTTTATTTTTTGTATTCCAAATAAGGAATGCACAACCCTAAACCAACTGACAATTGCTGCAGTGCTTTTGCCATCTCCTAGCCAATCCCACAGTATTATTCAACTCCTGTAGGAAATATTTTTGCTTTGCCAGCAGAAAATACACTATCATGAAATTACAGCTTATATCACTTCCTGGTCTGTTGGCCTATTATGACTGCATTTCATTTCCAGCTCATAAAATCTGATGTTTGTAAAAGGCAAGCCCATCTTTTCTTATCAGAGTATGTCCAGCGTAACTGCTGTTAATTATAAAATTCTCCATCATCCCAGGTTACTGTATTGAAATATCATGACAAAAAATCACTGCTTGGACTTCTGTCATTAATTGGACATATAGTTTCAACTTGTTCCTCAAAAAATAATATAGATTATGCCTCTGGTTATGGCTTGGTGAATATTATTTTAATAATAGATAATGGCTATTACTATTCCTTGAACAATTTTAAAAGATAGTGATAGAAAATTTTATCCAGAGGTGAGGCAGGCACATAGGAGCAACTATTCATAGCTCTGCAGCATCTTTTTTCTGAACTGTATCTGGAAATTAACTTGCTCCTTCCTTTGGATTTAAATAAACAAGCTGTGCTGTTCCTTAAATAAATGACACCCACATAAACATAAGTTATAAAAATCCCTTCTTGTTCAAGGGTAACCCCCCCACCTTGTCTCATACACACACATACACACACTATAAGGGTACTGTAAATGAAAAAACATAGATATATGGTCCTGAAAACTTGCTCAAATAAAGAACAATTATTCACTTATCATTTATTATTGCTCTTTGAAATCATTGAAGCTGGATGGTTATTTACCTGCTGAAGCTTGTATTGAATTTAGTCTACACATCTGAGAGAAAATTTTGATGTCAACGCACAACAAACTTGTTGTAAAACATAACTAACAACGCCGTCAAAACTGACAAGCTTACTACAGCCTTTGGATTATTACCCAGTCCTGCTTTTTCACGTGGATACCAAAGATGTTGCAACACGTAGTCCAAGTCAATCAGAAGAGATTGCAGAGCCCTGGGAAGAATGCTAAAAGATTTAGGAGCACAAGATAGGTAGTATTTTCCTCAGTCCTTCCGATAACAGGAGAGACATTGAAAGAAACAGGAGACCTTGGGATATCAACACTTGGCTCCAAGACTGGTTCCTCCACCACTGCTTTGGTTTTTATAATCATGGAAGAGTCTTCAAGACACAAAGTATACTAGAGCCTGGTGAGATCCAGCTGTCCTGCCGAGGAAAACGTTTCTTTGCTCATAAGCTGGTGGGACTAATTGAGAGGGCTTTAAAATAGACTCCATGAGGGAAGAGGATATTAACAGGAGAGATGAAAGCAAGCCAAGGAATGGAATGGCACTGCCTGAGGGTGGCAATGCTAATGGGAGCTTTGACACTGCTCCAGGGAACACTGAATGTTTAGGAGCACATCTGAAATCCTTGTACACCAACATACGCTGTATGACAAACAAACAGGACAAACTGGAAACATTGGTCTGTTTCCAGAGTTCTGGTGTCAACTGGTATTAGTAAGACTTAGTGGAATGAGCCCCAGGACTGGAGTGCTGTGATGGAGGCCCACAGGCTGTTCAGTAGGGATAGGCAGGGCAGGAGGGGTGGAGATATCACACTGTATGTAAAAGAGAGGTTTGACTGTACAGCTCTTGCAGTTAGTGATGATGTGGTTGAGAGCCTTTGGGTGAGGACTGGGGGAATGGAAATGAAAGCAGATGTCATTGTGGGTGTCTGCTACCAGTTGCCCAGCCAGGATGTAAGCACTGATGAGTTCTTCTATAAGCCATTAGAAGAAATCTCTGGATTGGTAGACCTTGTCCTTATGGGTGATTTCAACTTCCCAGACTTCAACTGGGAATACCATCTTGCTGTGATGAGCAAGTCTGGAAATTCCTGAAGTATGTTGAAGATATTTTCTTGCCACGGTACTCAGTGAGCCAAATAGGAAAGATATCCTTCTTAACTTGTTATTTATGAATAGAGAAGGACTAATCGGAGATGTGATGGTAGGTGGCTGTCTTGGCCACAATGATCACAAAATGTTTGAGTATAAAATTTTTGCTGTAATGAAAAAAAGGTGAGCAGAGTTGACCCCGGCCAGCAGTGAAGCACCCACCAGACACTTACTCACACACTTCCCAGTGGGGTAAGGAAGAGAACCAGAAGAGCAAAATCAAAAAACTTGTGGCTTGAGGTAAACTCTTATAAGTGAAGGAAAGAGAAAAGAAAGAAAGAAAAAAAAGAACAACCCCAAAACCCTACCAACAAACAAAGAAAACACAAAACAAGTGATACAAAGGCAATAACTTACCTCCCACAAGCAGATCAATGCACAACTGGTTTTGGAGCAATGGTTACTTTAGAAAGACTAAACCACTATTTTTTTATGGTTGTACATGATGTTATATGGTGTGGAATATCATAGAATAATTTGGGTTGGAAGGGTTTAAAGGTCGTCTAGTCCAACCTCCCCTGTAATGATCAGGGACACCTTCAACTAGATCAGGTTGCTCAGATCCCTGTCCAACCTGGCCTTGAATGTTTCCAGGGATGGCACATCTACCACCTCTCTGGGCAACCTTTGGTCAATTTGGGTTTTCTGGCCTGGCTGTGTCCCTCTCTTTTTCTTGAACACCCCCAGCCTACTTGGTGGCATGGCAGAATGAGAACCAGAGAAAGTCTTGACACTGTGCAACAACTACTCAGTAAAAGCTAAAAGACTGGTGGGTTATCAACACTGTTTTAGCCACAAATCCAGAACACAGCACTATATGGGCTGCTATGAAGAAAGTTAACTCCATCCAAGCCAGATCCAGTACACCTCAGGTTTTTTATGCAACATTTTCTCCTATGTTATTATAATACCCTGTCTGCATCAATCCATAAAGAGAACTCCAATTTCTAGGATGCCTGTAGATCTTATGCCTGCTGTTTCTGAGTAAGCACAGAGAAAGAACTCTAGAGAGCTTTATTTTTAAGAAGGATAAAAAATGAGTTAATCCACCTTTCATTCAAGAAAGAGGTCCCCATACTATTAGATTATAGCAGAGCAGGTGTTCTGAGGATCAAAATATTTATGAAGACTGAAGACACAGTAGGAACATGTTACTGCAGTCTGGTAGCAATAAACGTGCAATCCTATGGCAATCAGAAAATTAGCTGAAGTAGCTTACCCCTTAATGAGGAAATAACAAGCTACCACATATTTTCAATGAAAGCAAAAGTTTACAAACAGGCAGTGTCCAGAGAATAGCTAATGTACAGGGACATATTGTCCCTTAGCAGTTGCTTGTCTGTGAGTACGTTCAAGTCCGTATTTTCAGTACTAAAAATTAATCTCCATGGTGTCACAGAGAGTGGGTTGGACTGGAGTAAGCCATGATTAAATGCGAGCTTATGCAACGTGCTTCACACAGTAATCCCATTTATACCTTATATTTTTAAATTATGAACAATTAAGGTTGAAAAGCACTGAAAAAGCGCTAATATTTGTTAGACAACAAACATTTAGCCTTTTGCTTTGGCACACATCTCAAAGGTGACTGTGAGGGTTCAATGTGCTTGCTTTTGCTTGCTTGAGGCAGGTGAATGACTCCCAGGCTACATGCCAGGCACTGGACATGACCATGTCAGCAGGGACCAGGACAGCTTCTGCAATCTGTGAAGAGCAGCAGCTAACCCATGCTCCTGCCTCCTACTGACCTAGGAGTGGGACATAAAGGTCACTGCCTTGCACAGTCACAAGAGACTACTAGCAACAGGTTTGCTCAGTTTCTTCTGGCTGTGTCTGGATTATGAAAGATCACTTTGCAGATTGTCTTCATCCTGTTCACACTGGGTCAGGGTCAGGATCAGCAAGGTACATGGACAGAGGCATGCCTACAGCATGGTACAGCCAAGGATCAAAAGTAATGGCCTGAGTTTAACTGCAGATCTGGATTCAAAGCCTCCGAGCTTCAGGGCCCAGACAGCTAGCATGATGGCAGGGAACAAGAGAGGGAGTTTTCTGTCTTGGTCTTAGTTGGGATGACTGAAGACCAGAGCTGCATAAGACATAACACATAACTGCAGAGGGCACCCTCTTTGCACAGGAGTCTCTACTATGAAGAGGTTCTGGAGATTAAAACACAATTTAGAACCCAAACATTTGAAAGCCCTGAAAGGCTAAGCTAACACAAAATGTTATTTAAGGTAAGGATAATGAAAAATAATGGTCAGCAGCTGGAACCTGGAGGAAGGTCTGATGAGATACTAGTTGGAGAGTGATATTTTGTGCTTGTAGTTGTTGCCATGTGAGCATATGGGTGATGACTGTAGAGGACAGGATGGGAGGACAGGATTATGGCACACAACAGACACCTGCAGTTAATGAGAGACTACTTTATACTGCATCGGATTTCCAAAACAACTGAATGAAGAATGCAATTTGTCAAATGTAAACACTCCCTTCTTTAAGCGAATAGCAGACCCAGCAGGCAAATTAAAGATTAAAGCACATTTCTGCTTGAAAACAAGGTAAAATAGGGGCCACATAGACACCTTCATTAATTCAGGCTCAAGTTCCTTTCTAGGCTTGTCTCGGTTATCGTTTCCCATCTTGTATTTGTATGCATGACAGTTCTCTTTAGTACAGAACAGAATCCAACTCTCAGTATGTTTGACAAACAATGAAAGGTTTCCTTCCAACGATCTCTAATTCAGTTGCTTTCATAAAACCAATTACCAGAAATGAAGAGGAAATTTGTTTAGTAATTTCTTCAGATATTTCCTGAAAACATTCCTCTCTGTCTCTCAGTGTATTTCACTTTCAAACATTTATTTAAAAAAAACCCACAAAACCCAAATCCCAAACCCTTCATTTTTGTGCAGGGTAAAAAAAAAATAATTTGGACTTAGCATTGCCTCTTTTTTCCAGAGCATCAAGGCATCCCAGAAATATTTAGGTAATTTTATTGGGAAACATAAACAGAATGTTTAGAAAAATTCTGGACCAGATTTATTTTTTTTTTCAAAAAGTGATGTTTTGGATATACTTGATGAAATTCAGTTCATCTTTTCTGACTAAATAGCAAGATCTTATGAATAGGTGATTCTTTTTTAATCTGATGGTAACCAGAGAAACAGGTTCCTTGTTCAAAAACTCATGATTATGAATACAGATAAGCTATCTGCATTATTTTATACTGTCTGCTTTATTAGTGGTGCTTCATTTAAGGAAACTTTAATTGAAAGTAGGGCCAATTTAGAAGTCTGGTTTTATTTCAAAGATAACATTCTGAATCCAAAAGCTTCATCTCTTCAGAGCACTTGATGGTATAGATAAAAAAGTAATATCTACACACTGAATCTTGCAGAGGGAAAAATATCTCTTCTAGATAAATACAGCTATACCAAAATTATCTATCACAAATCAAGTTGGGAACTGAACTGAGCAAATATGTTTTGAGAAGCTGCTCTTGAAAAAAGTTATTTATGAAGCATTGCCAACAGTAAATATGCTTTGAGGTTTGGTGTTAATACATATTTCAGTTATCACTATGGAAACTCAGAGTAACTACTTAGCTAAAGATCTATAAATATGTGAGTAAAAACAGAAATAGTTTTCCAAGCAGCAGCTGAAGGCAGAAACAAATGTATCTGTCTTTGCTTATAGCAGTAACTGCCAGAGTAGAAGAACCAAAAGGTTTCCACTGGCATTTCTGGGTTTCAGTTCTTTTTCAAAATAGTAAATTTGCAATAACAATTCAGAACACTTCAGAATATCTTTCAAGTAAATGTTTCAATGTGCACACAAATGTATAGCTCAGCTGGGGAGAGATACAGCTTAAAAACTAGAAAAGTCTTAAAATGTTCATTTTCTACAATATAAGTCATCAGATCACTGAGAAAAACAAGTAGATACTGTCTAAGGTAATGCTTGCAGGAAACTAGATGGTTCTCTGCTTTAAAACTGTTGGTCAGATGCATACATATAAATATAATTTGGAAAACTTGATTATTAAGTTGAGTTAAACTTTCATCCCTCAGCCCTGCATTGCTTCAGAACTTGTTATAGTTTGGGATATCAAATGACAACAAACACAACCAGAGATGAAATATTGAGCTTTAGAGCTGTACTTCGATGTGCACTCTCTGAAAATTTCTGAGATTCCTTGATTTTTAAAAAATATCCCAAGTACATCAGGAACGAAGTTATAGACTGCAAATCACACTAGGCCTTGAACAACAAAAAAAAGGGTTTTTTTGAATACCTACCACTCAGTTATGTATACTTTAAAAAAAATCTTTTGGTATATTCTTTATAACACACATATTGATGTATTGTTGTCTAAGACGTGTTGTGAAGAACTGATGGTTTTACAAGAAAATGCTCAAACATACATATTCAAGAATGTTCAGACAAGAATACTACAAAGATAAAGTCTGTAGGGAAAAGTAGCATCTTTTATGAAAACAGCTGATATGTCAGGGAAAAGCAGATAGCTTTTGGACTTGCAGACCTTTTACAAAAGCCCCTGTGAGTCAAATCCTTTATCTACTCTTTTTCCAGTTGGTTCAGTAGGAGAGATTACATCTCTCCTTAAACTTTGCCTGTTATGTTTTTTTGCTATACTGGTTTAACACCACTACTTCTAAAATAATACACAGATGTGTTGTAGCAACATATAAAAAAAGATTGATTTTTTAAAGTTCTATTTTACTCCTATAATATACAGAGATCGCTGGCGTCATTTTATTCGCTTCTAGGAGCAGCAGCTACCCTACTTGTTCCCCATCTGATTCATGCTTCAGACTAGTGAACCTTCAGTCTCTCTGACTTCATTTCCCTTCAGTTCCCAGATTTTTCCCCCACATTATCTGGGTGACAGCAGATGTCCTGACTTCTGCTCTCATTTATAAGCTTGCTTCATATTTTGTACTTTGAGGCTAACTTCTGCTCATATCATTATATGCAGATAGATATTTGTTTGTAAGCATTCAAAATTATTATAGATTTAATGCGCATTCAATAAAGCTCTAATTTTAAGTTTTGAAATCTGAAATACAGTGCTGTAGAATCATAGGGGAGTTTAGAGGATTCTTACAGTTTTTGTTTCCTTCTTGCCATTCTTAAAATATCTGACTGCTCAGGTCAGCCTAGAAATAAGTGAATTGAACAATTCACTTATTCAGATTTGGCAGAGCTTGAGGAGGTTTCTATTTTGAGAGCATGCTGGTCTTAAATTAGAAATCACATGTCTGGCTTGAATGCTCCTAAGAAATACATATATTGACATTCTGATTTTCTCATAATATAGCTACTAGCTATTCTAAGATCAGAAACTAGGAGCAGCTGAGGGTTAAGCTATTCATAGAGCCAAAATGAAAGCTCAAATGTATGAATTTAAAAGGGAAATCTTGCCCTTGACAGTGTCTTCTGGGCAGGACAAATTTAAGAAACAGAAACGTGCATATACATATACACACACAGGCCTCTTCTGAGCTCTATATAATGAGTCTTTTAGCTCTAATATGGCTACTCAACAGCTTCCTCACTAAGCCTGCAAAGAACTGAACTGCTTTGAAAGTAAAATACTGTCTCAGACTATAGAAAAGAAGTAGGACTGGATCTAAAGGATGTCTGAATATCAAAAAAGACAATTTTTTGAATCTAAGTATTTAAGTCGAAACCTGAAATCCAGCCACCCTGACAATATTCAGAAATGATTTTTGGCTCATTAGATGATCTTTCTGGTCTTGAATTGTATCATCGGTTCTCTGTTTTCTGTGTGCCATAAATGGTTTTACCACTGAAGACAGTAGTGGCCCGGAAAGGATCCCTGTTAATGCTGGAGCTTCTGAACTAAGAAAGTCCTCCCTATCCTTTTCTGTGAGCAGAAGATCAGATCAGTTTTTTACATTCTCCTTGTAGTCCCCGGTAGGTAGTTATAGTCCAGAAGGCCTAGCTGTTTGCCATTGTCTCCTTTGTCACTTGGTCCTTTTATTTTTTGCACTCACCTCTTTCTCTAAGGAATGACTTGGCCTGTGACCGAAGATGATTATCACCACTCACTGATACAAAGTAGTATTTCCATGCTTTTTTTTCCTTAATTTCCATCTAATAAAAAGTATTTTACAAGTTTTCTTTCTTATACTTTTTCACATTTTACTAATGGTAACTGATAATATCAGAAGCAAATGATATCTACAAGTAAATGCCATATACATTCTGACTGTTTTTCTGCTTCACTTGTTCTTTAAAGCACTTCTCATCCAGATTAATGTATTCAAAACCTCATTTCAATTATTTTTATTATGTCTGGCTTCAGCTTTCTGCCATTAAAAATGTGAGTGTACAGTTCAATTAAGGATTCAATATCCCTGTTAGACAGTAGTTCATGTCATCTTCCCCATTTACATTCCAGCAATTCATGGGATTTACTCGATTTATAGAAATATTTGGAACTGGAACCCTGCCTTTGCCACTGGATATGGTTTTGTGTAAGGACTATTTTACAAGCTAAAACATAACAGTCAGTAATAAGCCATTTCTGTTTTGGCCAGCTCTTCCTGATATTGTGTTTTCTTTTTTTGTGTGTGCCTTTTCCAAAGGCAACTTTCTCTGCCTTTCCCATCCACTTTTAAAATATTGATTCAGGTACTAAACTGCTTCTCAGTGCTGGAGATAGATGCTTGGCCGGTTTTGACAGGAGTCCCAAAAATTAGAAGTAAAAGAACTGAGACAGATACAGAGGTGGAAGTAACATTTTTAGTGTTTATGTAAAATTCCTTTTGCAGGTCTGGTGAAACATTTTCTGGAACAGGGCAAGACAAAATCCTTAAATGCCTAAATTAGAAGCTTTTACTCTAGATCATATTAATATGTGTCCTAGTTTTGAAAAGCTGGATTGAGATTTAGAGGAAAAAAATAAGAGCAAGACACAAATGGGTTTAGAAGTCAGTGCCAGGAGTGGTTTCACCTCATGACCACTTGTGATTGAACGAAGTAGAGCAGTCAGTGCAAATGCAGGGCCAGAAGGCACTGGCTGAGAAGTCTTTCAATTCCATTGGATTCCCACTGAATAATTTATAACATATTATCTCAGGGAAGGAAGGCACTCCTCATGACTAGGCATGAGCGTGTACACTGGTGAGCCATACTTAGAGCTCAGAAGACATCTTTGCCTCAGGATATCTGTCATCATTTTTCTTTCACTATTCCAAATAATCACTCTTCCTTTCCTGAAGAGTGAAGCTTTCAAGGATATACTGTATTACCTCTAATGGGCTTCCCTGAACCAAAGTATGGAGATGCTTGCTAGTAAACAAATCGGTTGGACAGACTGATTAAAAGAACGGCAGCATAATAAATCAGAAACAACCTGTACTTGTTCTTGCTACTCTTTAAATGTCTTACTTATTCTCATCTCTATGAACCTGCAGCTATCTGGAATGTCTTGAAGTGACAGAGATAAAACAACAGTAAAACGCAAACACAGTAAACTAAAACTTTTTGAACAGGTCAGGATGTGGCTGGTTATCAGTACAGTCTCTTCTGGAGTACCATGTTTCGAGGAACTCAGCTCCCCACGATTCATAGCAATGCCCTCAAAAAGATCTTGAAACTTGAACTTCTCTGAAAATACAAACAGTAATCAGAAATATGAAGATGGATGAAAGTTGTAATTTTGTATACCTTGATGGCATTAAAGGAAAGCTGATGGCACAAGGTGTTGCTCGCATGGAGCAATTGTCTAACACTAACAAAGCTGAGATAAGACAATACACAACAACACAGTGTTGGTGCACCTTGAAGTGTTTTAGAGCATGATATCTGCATTCCAAAGGCTCTGCTTACCTATGACAACTGAAACCTTACTATTGGGAAGTTTTCTCATTGTTATTGACCTCACCTAGATTTTTGGTGCAACATTTGCACCCTGGATGGATTTTCTGCATATATGTCATACTTATGCTACCTGTTACATGTAGAATCATAGAATGGTTTGGGTTGGAAGGGACCTTAGAGATCATTGAGTTCTAACCCCCCTGCCATGGGCAGGGACACCTCCCACTAGACCAGGTTGCTCACGGCCCCATCCAGCCTGGTCTTGAACACCACCAGGGATGGGGCATCCACAACTTCTCTGGGCAAG
>KZ505800.1:453973-467337 GCA_002844005.1 Limosa lapponica baueri | reverse complement strand
TGCCATGGGCAGGGACACCTCCCACTAGACCAGGTTGCTCAAAGCCCCATCCAGCCTGGTCTTGAACACCACCAGGGATGGGGCATCCACAACTTCTCTGGGCAAGATGTTCCAGTGCCTCACCACCCCTAAAGTAAAGAATTTCTTCCTAACATCTAATCTAAATCTCCCCTCTTTCAGCTTAAAACCATTACCCCTCATCCTATCGCTACTCTCCCTGATAAAGGGTCCCCCCCATCTCTCCTTTTGGCCCCCTTGCCTACTGTTGTTCATATACAGTTCATACGCTGGCTCTGCTTTGAACTCATCATTACCATTATTCTCCCTCTCAGATGGCTTATGAAGTTCTTGTGGAAAAATGGCTGTTCTCTTCTTAAAGGCAGTATTGCACCACGACTGTTGATTGTGGGAGCTGCAGCACGGCTTATATTACTTTCTTTGATATTCTTGGCTTATCTACCTATTGCTTTCTATTTTGGCACCTATTGAGTGCCAAATCACTGTTGAGCTTTAGTCTGAGTGTCATTCAGCAGGCTTCCTTACCTTAAATAGTAACCGTGTATCATTAAACCTGTTTATGAAGCTATAGAGTTTTGCAAGATTGTGGAGGGCTGTGCCAACATTTTCTATGGATTGCTTCCTAATGAAATGATGAAAAACACTTCTCTCACAAATGACATTTCAGAGGGAATTAAAGATCTATCATATTTAGTGATGATAACATTATATAATTTCTTGGAGTTTAGGTTTTATTTTTTGCATACCTGAAAGACATGATGATTCCTTCAACCTACAGGCTTTTCAAGTACAGATCAATTTTTTTTCCTCTTCTGTCTTACATTTTAGGTTAGGCAACGTGAAACAGGATTGATAAGCTAGAACATATCTTCTCATCCACTCACCACCTGCACTGAAATAAAATTTGCGTCTAAGGAAAACAGTGGAGAAGTAAGGAAGTCGAACTTTGCTCACAGCAGCAGCAGTGGGGGAGACCACAGAGCTGAACAGTGGTAAGAGTCAGATGACCCTTGTACATGAAACAGTTGGGGAACATAAAAAGTAGATAATCTGTTAAAATGACTAAGAGTCATGCTAAATCATTTATCTGAACTTCTGCTCTTCTACTATCTGCAAAATGTTAATAAGTAATAATAATAAAAAATATTCCCATTCATCTTTTCAGGAGAATTCTTTGAAAATATCCCAATAATGTGAATTAACATAATATTGAAAAAATTTCATTCAGAAATGATATAAGTAAATGCTTAACATCCATACACATGGTTTCAGTTTGGAGTTTGATTTTCCTCTTTCTGTTGCTTCTGTGTTAAACTAGGAGGATTTTGTATGAAGCTAGTTAAATCACAAGGATGAAAACTGAAGTAAATGAGAGGAGAATTAGGTCTTACATTCATGTATTTTGAGTAAGATTAACTGTTCATGGAAAGTGATCCCAAAAAAATCTCAAACAAGTTTTAGTTGAAATTAGTTTTCAGACTAAAATGAATTCTGACAATTCACTATTGCTTCAGCTCTCCTTCTAGAAACCAAGTGATAGTGACATTTATGTTAAGGTCATTTAATGCTTCTCATTAAAATCTCTCATATCTTAGCTATCAATGGCTTATATTTTTGGCAAAGCTTGCCACTCACAATAAAATATGCTGCCTTTTATCCCTGACTCAAGCTGTTCTTTCTCCTCCCTGCCACTCCGAAAAACTTTTCGTAATAACAAATTAGTGTCTTTTGAGTGCAAAGTACAGAATACGTAGGCAGACTCAACATCTTTGAATATTTTTTTTTATTTTATTACGTTAGGACTTTGAAACAGATGGTAGATTATGACAGAAGCAATTGGTGCCCTGTGAGAACATGAAATAGCATCTCATTTCTTTTGTGGTTTAGTTTGCTCCAAATTCAAAATGATAGGTTAATGGAGCAGCCCCCTGGGCAAAGGAAATACTTAAAGCTAACACAGTGATAAAAAATCCTCCAATGTGAGGCTGTTGATTTATAATATTACCAAAGGTGAACTGTAGTCTACATCTCATTGAAGATCTGCCTATGTGTAATTCTCTTTTTCATTATGTGCATTAGATGACTGGGATTTCCAGTTCTAAAGAACTGAGTTTTGCATAGCCACTTTTATACACAAATTATCTAGAAATTTAAACATTTCCTTCATGTTAACTGACACGCAAGAACAGTGTAATTAATAATCCATTATTTCAAAATTGTTTAAAGCAGCTGGAAAAGTAGCATAGAAATAAACAAATATATTTTTCAAGTTAGTATAAAGTAATTCTCCTCAGCAATTCTAATGATATATGTTATATTTTAAGTGCTGTCTTCTTAATCTTTCTAAGAAGCTTTTCTGGAATACCACTGAAACTAGTATCATTTCCTTTCTATTTTGTGTAGAAAAGGTTTAATTTTTCTTAATTGTATTTTGCAAGATCACAAAATGGTTTGCAAGTAGGCTGAGAGAAAAAGATGTTACTATATCTTGCAGTCCTTTTATTGATTTATACATCCCTGTATAATGAAAGTAAGCTTATTCCTCTTGGTATTCAATTTCTTCATCCACTTTGTATGGTAGTCCACTATATTCCATTGATCTTTAATGTCATGCAACCACAGAGTAAAAATAACAGCTTCATCACACATAAACAAATGTTCTCTACTCATTCCGCAGGGGTAGCACGCATTTAATTACTGTTGACTGGTCTCTGCCACACAAAGACTGGCTGTATTGGCACGGGAGAGTACTTATGGGAGGGTTGGACACTGGACAATACTCTGCTTAATAGCTTACTGTAATTTCTCCATTAAAAATGTACATGGAACAGATAAAGGACACAAATCATAGCTTTTTAAATGCTTACAGTGGCAAGGTTACTCGATAATTATAGTTGAGCCACTGTGTATCAACTTCTAAAGGTGAGAGAGGGATGGTGATACAGGTAACAGTTTGTAACACCCATCCATGCTCCATCACAGGCATTTTTCAAGAATCATGTTCTCCGCATTTGTGTGTCTGTGCTCTATTTCACAGAATTACTCAAGGATTATGCGTGCCAGGCAGTGGTGCTGGGACACTGAGGTGTTGCAGATGCACAAAGCAGGCTACTTTGATTCACTCTCCTGTAACAAACAAAATAAAGTGATGAGAGCTCTGTTTTCATACCGGCTGAAAGCAGACTAGCTCTGTGAATTGCTAAAAAGTAAGAAGAATACAGAGATTCCTGACACATTCAAATGTGGTGGCTCTGATCCTGGCTCTGTGAAGCACGCACAGAGTACACATGTTGACATTTATGAGCCAGTTTATTTAATAAAACTGATCATTCTTGGCAGAATCTCTATCAGGCTAAAAAGTAGTATAAAATAATTCCTATGGTGCACCATGCTACCACGTTTATCTGGGGTGTGTATGCACGCAACAGTCTGCAGAAACAGCTTCATTCATAAAATGGCATAGTAAGATATTACCATTTATCTCCTTGAAAGTGTAAAACCCACTTTACAAAATGCAGTATAAGAAGAGTTACTTATATCAAAGCAGATGAGCAACTAATTGTACTTTAAGTGTGACTCTCCAAAATGATAAAACTCTTGGTAATAAAAGTTGGATTAAAACTGTTGGCTACAAACAGATCCAATGCATTCTTGAAAATGTGTGTGCATATTTGTTTTCAACAATTTCTGATCAACCTCAGCTTTCCTAAGGCTGTGTAGCACACCAGAGGCATATAGACTTCAAAGAAAACACAAACTTAACACACTCTTCAGAGAAAATTCTTCTGATTTCAAAAGACTTATGATTTTGCCAGACTTCCAAAGTCCAAATGCAGAACTCTGTGAGTTAAATGAGTGTTAGAAAGAAAGCATATTGGGGGAAAACAGCATGAAGCTTATGAATCAGTTCTCAAATCCTATGTTACTTTTTTGACTATAATAGCTTCCTTTCAGTACTTATTATTTCAATAAAAAAAAAAAAATTGTGTTTCCTTACTGTATCCACATTTAACATTTTAATGAACCAAATGGTAAGCAATATAAGAACATTTGAGAATTATGTGTATATTTTTCCTTTATTAGTGTCTGCTTGTAAAATGCAAGTATGTATTGGGAAATATAGCTTCACAGTCTTGAACAAATTTGAATGTAGTAGGCTGCTATAGATATGAAATATTAATATGATATATGATTTTTTCAGTGAGAACAGGGCCTTGTGAATCTGGTAAGCAAGGAAATAACAGTTCATTTAAGCCTTTCTGTCTAGTCTGAGTCTTCTTCAATCAGAAAACTGGGACATACGTCTTAGGGTGAAAAATGTAGCACTGAAGTTCTCTACCATTATGATTCCCAATTAGATTTGAGGGGAATTCCCAGTTAGAGAGTGGAAGGTTCATGTCCATCGACCTGCTGGCAGTACTTTGTCTGATGCAGTCCAGTATAGTATTAGTCTTCTTTGCAGGAAGGGAACATTGTTGGCTCATGTTCAGCTTGGTGTCCCCAGGACACTGAGGGCCTATTTTACCAAGCTGCTTCTCAATATACATTGGTGCATGGGGTTTTTCTTGCCCAGGTGCAGGACTCGGCACTTCTCCTTGTTGAACTTCATGAGGTTCCTGTCAGCCCCTTTCTCCAGCCTGTCCAGGTCCCTCTGGATGACAGCACAACCCTTTGGCATGTCAGCCACTTCTTCCAGTTTGGTGTCATCAGCAAACTTGCTGCAGGAACACTCTGCCCCATCACTGACTCATGGGGTACACCACTAGTTACTGGCCTCCAACTAGACTAGTGCCACTGATCACCACCCTCTGGGCCTGGCCATTCAGTCAGTTTTCAATCCACTTCAGAATATAGTCCTGATATGGATAAAATGTGATAATTGAGACAGTTTGTTGCACTTATAACACTAAGACTGCAGTTACAACACTAAAAACACCAATGGATTTAATTCCTTGTTTTCCAAGATTAACTCTGGAATAATTTATCATTTCAGTAAATTCAAAATTAGTGGACATATCCATGTGCTTACTTAAATATTTGCATAAACATTTTTCTGAACATAGTTCTCAAACTGGATATTAAAGTTTCCATTTGTCTCTTGTTTGTATTGATTTTACCTATCTACAACTCCTCATTAGTAACTCCTACTGAAGCACATACTTTAAAGGAGGATTAGTTCCTCAATATAGATAATTTTTATTTTGTAGAAAGAAACTACAAGAACATTATCTAGTTGTTATTCCCTAATCTACTCATAGCTGTATTTCCAAAAGTCATCTTGTATATGTCGATCGTTTCTCTGATATTAATCTATATTCATAGCTGTATACTGTTTTAAACAAAAGTGGAAGTAGTAGAATACCCTAATAAAACCTTTTACTTAAAATGGTGAATCCCATAATTTTGTAACTTTAGTTTCCAACATCCAGATTGTGAATGACACGACATTCAAGAGGTCTTCTGACATTTCCAGAGGGATTTATAAACTTTAAACAGAGATCACAAGGAAAAGCAAAACATCACATTGGGCACAGCATATTAGTCAGTGTTCTTGCCTACAGGTCAGTGAATAACATCTTTTTCTTTACTAAACAGAGGTCTTCCATAATAGCACTCAGTCTTGATTGAAGACAACAAAGGATAGCCTATCTACAGCTTCCTGCAATATTATTCCTCAAACTTGCTCATCATAATTTCTTATTTGATTCTTTTCTGCTCATAATCTCCCTCCCATGTCTGGCTAGTTTTTAGCCCCCTTCTCAATCCAAATTCCACTTTTGTTTCCCTCCACCTTTCTCCCTCCTTCTCCCTCTCTAGACTTCATTTGCCTCACTTCCCTCAGATGCTCCACTGTCCCAAGTCTTCACATTCAAGTCTTCTTGACATTCTTCTCACTTTTCCCTCTGGTTCTCTTGCCCTGACTTTTAGTATTTAAGAACAAGATTTCTGACTCTTGGATGTGAGGCGAAAGACAACCTCCACTTTTGGTGCTCTTTTTTCTTGAAAAAGGCAGAATTTAACCTGGTTAACAGGGCATGAGAATAATATCATACTAAGAAAAGTGCTCGTTGTGGTTTCTGTTTTTCACATTGTTCAAAATCAGTGTAGTCAATGAGTCAGTGAAAGAGTTAAAGTCTGGCTTGACAAAAGCATCTGTCAAAGATAAATAATGGGTGTGAATAGAAAAACTACTTTTATGATAAACAGTGTTTTTTCCCCAAGGATAATAAAAAAAATGGGCTATATGATCTGGTACTGTATCACAATGCACTCAAATCTAGACAGTGGTCTCGTGTGGCTGTCCCGCACACCAAATGCCTTTGTCACAGAAGTGAAACAGAAAGAAAGTTGAGTGCTGGAGAATGACCTGTCTATGCAATCTTTGTAACCTTGGATATCTTCAAATATAAACAACAAATGCAATGGAGATTGCAAGATATCTGTTCACTCCAAAAATCTTGTTTAATCAGTAGCTAAAGACAGATATGAGTTTCTTTATATGTATTATCAGCTATCATATAAAAAATAAAGATTATAGCCTCAAATTGTTAAGCCTCTGTAAAACATGCAAAAAAACATTTTTAAAATAATTAAACCAGTCCGATTTAGGCAAAATGATATCTGACATAAATCACCTCTCTGCAGTGTTCCAAATCTAAGAGCAATCAACAGAAAATGGCTTGTGAAAGGTCATCAACAGTTTGTTGTTTTCCTTAATATGGACAAGAGTTTGTCCTGCTCTCTAATGCCTTTCCTCAACACATAAAATATTTAATTTATAGTATTCTTCTGAATGTAGCTGTTATGTGGAAACCGATCATAAATAATCCTAGTCCAAATTATGTAAAACTGGTAAGACAAGCTCTATATAATATTATCTATTAGACACACTCTCAGTCACTTAAACAATATTGCCAGGGCAAACTATTCCTGATATAGAATATAGAATTCCCATTAAAAGAAACTGGAATTTTAAACATCGATCAATAATGTGACCCATGAAATCACAAATATCTTCAGTAGTAGTAAGACCTCTGAATTTGCTCCTTGTTGTCCAAAGGACAACTTATAACAATCTATACAACCTGAAATGAAAACAATTCTAGAAGCTAGTTTTAAAATTAAGACTATAATAAATCAGCAAAGTAAATTGCACAGTATGAGTCACTTTGGGTTTTTTTGATAAAAATCTGAGAAAATACAGGATTTAGTCATTTTTGTTTCCTTCATGCATGATTCCTTATGCTAACATTTATATCAAATGTTTACTGAGAAATCTGTGGAGTTCTAATCCTTTTGTCTCACATATCTTTTCAGATTAGAAAGACTATTATCTTTGCATTTTCTATTACATGTTATATATATGTTTCTTAGCCTGTAAATGCCTTCTTTTGTTCAGCATTTTTTTTCATTTCATTTTTATACTACTTATTTTCCTCCCACATTTGAAATACCTATCCATAGCGCCACAGCATTTCAGGCAATTTCTCTGTTATGTTCTTAATAATAGTCCAAAATGCCAATATCAGAAATCAAGGGCTATGATTTTTAGTATCAATCTTGATCATCTTAATAACAAGCATTGCTGCCAAGGGGTGGTTTCAGGATGAGAAAGTTCAAGTGCCAAGAGATAATGGCTTATGATATAAATGACCCCTCAGTTTAACAAGAATTTTATCAGATTGTAACAGTCTTTTTCACACTTGATTTCTCTTGTAATCAAAGCACCCTGAAGGAAATACCACATTTTGTTCTACAGGAACAAAAGGGTGATAAGCTAAAAAAAAAAGAGAAAACAGAGAAAAGCAAAAGGGAGCACAAAGCAAACTTTGACCGATACATCATTTTTAGAGATCTCTTTAAATTTTTCAGATAATGTCTATTCATCTTCCTCAACTGCTTTGAAAAAGGGAAATTTATGATTTGCACACTTTTGCTTCCATCCAGAACAGTCACAGAGTGTTGTAGTTTGGCATGTTACCAGAAATGCACTCACTGGAGGAGGGTGCTCCTGCATGGCTGTAAGGTAAATGGATTCATGTTTGCAAGGATATAATGTACTGCTGCAACTGTGAAAGGTGATAAAAAAAATAACTTTGAAGGAGGTAAATAGCATCACACATTATATTATGTTTCTAATGAGAAGACTGCGCAAAGATATCAACATTTTAAAAGCATTTATCCTTAATGGACCGTTGATATGCTGGATAAATTTCTCCTATGAATAACTCTTGTACAATCCCATTATGACTAATGGGTTGCAATACTTTAACCTAAACCTAAATTTGAGGCAGTATGAAAAGGAAGATTTCACTCTTTTTTCATTTAACAAGTTATCATAGTAATCTCATCTAGCTCCACTGGTTCCAGTGAAGTAGGTCCTGATTTTCACCAGTTTGAAAGATGAAATGAAGGAAATCTGCATAACTGTCATTCTGTACAATTTTGTAATTTGAACAGAACACTTTTATACACTAATTATCAAGGAAGTGCATTTCTCCACTCAGTATCCTGATTCTGAAAGAGGTGTTGGACCAATTTACATAATTAAACAACTTATAAACTCAAAAAGTGGGTTTAAGTTCAGACATTTATGAATATTGGTTGAATTTAATCACTTGTTTCAAACAAGTAAAAGAAAATAAAAAGAAGTAAAAAGAAGACAAACTTCAGAGTAGCTGACATGGTTTATTAAAATTTTTCCTAAAAGTGAGGTATTTAGATCTATCTCCTGAATACCCTGAGGATGTTGACATCTTTCACAAAATGGAGTAGGAACTGATATATACGCCTCTCACTTGTTACTGAGACCATATCAAAAACGCAGACCTTTGCATTTACTTAGTGTTCCAGAAGAAAAACAGTTAATTTTGAATGTAATGTTGCTTTGACTGGCTGAAACAGTTCTTCTGGATTTTTATAATACTGCCACTGACTTAAAAAAAAAAAAAAAAAAGAAAATTAATATGTGTATGAGAATCTTACTGAGAAGCTCTGGAAGGAAGATGAAATTGCATAAATAATGATGAATAGATTGTCCATCTCTGTCACTGTGTTTTGAGAGCACCATTTATACATGAACTATTATATAGTTAGTTACAGCAACAAAATGACTGCTTTTGATCTTATGTTCAGAAGCCTGACCTGGAAATGACTGAATCTAAATCAAGTAACTGAAATTAAAATTATTAAACCAGCAGAAGTCTCGATGTAAGCTTGGAGAACCAGTTTTCCAAAACTAAAGACAATATTTTATATTTGTTTACACTATCAGAGGATCTTTTTCTCAGAGGTATACAATGATCTCATGGTATGCATGACATTCACAACATATAATATTGAAATATATTTATTTCAATGGAGTGGAGTGTCAATAATCTTGTTCCCCTGGACACTTTCAGAGACTGTAAAGATCCAGGTTACTAACATGGTATCTGGATACTTTAGAGGATTTTATTTACAGCAGTAAATGAGGAGGCTTTCCATGAATAATAAGCAAGCTTTTCTATCACAGATTTTGATCACCAGACATAGCTCCCTTGTTATAAGGGAAACAAAGAGAATGCAGCACTGTGCTAGCTACTAGCTATGAGGGTTTGGGAAATCTGCTCAAGAGCCTGCACAGTTCAATAAGTTGAAAAATGACCTGAAAGAAGGAGTGAATAGAAAGATCACATATTTTACAAAGGTTACAATGTTATTCATGATAGTCATATCTAAAGTGAACAGAGGATTTTCAGAAGAATCTCATGATATTGAGTGGCAAAATAAGCAGACAAAATTCAGTGTTAAAAAGTGTACTTGAATAACTGTATTCTAAGTATATCTATACAATGATATGTTCTCAGTTATTATGTGGTTGTCAGATCTCCAAGAACATCTGCTCAGTGTTGCATGGCAGTCAAAATGGCAAATAGATTATGAGAAGTTATTAAAAAAGGAAAAGAGAAATAGAAAATATCATGCTGCTCCTAAGTAAATGTGTGGTGCACCATTTCCTTTAACATTGTATGGGGTCTTTAAGAAGATACACCAAAACGTGGAAAGAGATAAAATGAGGGAAATACGCTGCTCAGAATTACAGCTACTGTGAGAACTCTAGAGCCCTTTTTGGCATGGAAAATGGGAGGAAAGCTAAAGAATCATGAACAGTATAAAAGTTATGTTTAGTAAGGTTCACATAAGATTGACTTGGTGGCACACTGCACAATTCTCAGGTAGCAGATTCAATACAGACATGAAGCAGTACTTTTTCATACTACGCATAATTTAATTGTGGACTGCCTTGTAATAGGTTTCTGTGGTAACCAAAACAGCTTCAAAAGGGGATTAGGCAAATTAGCAGATATGTAGCTATTAAACAAGTGGTTTGAACAATCTCTGGCTCTGGTAGGATCTAAACTACTACCTGTGGGACATTTTAAGAGAGGAGAAATCAGTCTGTTCTTGTAATTCTCAATGACTCTCTGAGGGTCAGTGAAAATACATCTCAAGTCAGCTGGAACAGGACTCCAGGTTGTATAGACCAGTATTCTGTGCTCAGTAAATCAGCTCACATTACTATGCCTGTATAAAAGCTATCTATTTACTGATCATAATAAAATTAATAATAAGAGGGCTGGGGTTTTGTTTTTGTTTTTGTTTTTTTTTTTAATGTTGCCACCTGAATAGGAAGTCAGCATTTCTGACAGGGATCTAGACCATATTGTTGTAAAATTAGTGTTTGCTCCATTTAGGGAAACCCTACAGAATGAGTTTTCTCTTATTCATCTCCATTAAGTGGGTTTGGAATAATGGAAATTACCATATACAGGAAGAAGAAATTTGGGGCAGGAGAGAATCGTGTTATTCATGGAAGCCAACATGGCACGGTTTTGGAATGGAAAAGGACAATGTAGTTTTGTGGAAGGGGAGGAGATGACAATATTCAGTAGTGTAGAAGCAATCACAAAGAAAGTCAAAGATGTGAGCTGAGTCAGAAAGTCTTCCAATCGAGAAAGTAAGCCATGAGTTTGATAAACAAGCCCAATTAGGCTAGAAAACAAATTAAAACTTAGGCAAAGATACGTGTGCAGTGTTTGCTTATTTTTTGGTTTAATCTGTGTGTCTCAGTGGTGAAATAGACCATCTCTTTAGAATTCAGTGCGATGATAATAAAAATATGCAAGCACAGGCCTGGGGGACTCAACTCTAGCAGTGACTTCAAGAGTCACGGAACGTTGCAAACTCAATGACAACATCCAAGCTCTTGGTGACCGAGGATCCACACCTAAAGAATACGCCTACTGACATGAAACCTCTTTCTACTCCTACAGACCTATGATCTCAACACATACTGATCCCACTGGACTGACTAACATGGCAATTTGATGAGATTAAAAAATGACAACTTGGATCTGAGCATCTCTCTTGATTAAGCAAAAGCTAAACATAAGTAACATGAGAAAAACCAAAGAGGTTTACATGCAGTCTGTTATGTTAACTTAAAGAAGATTAGTTATTCCAATTATACTGCTCCATTATCAAGTTATTAATTGTATCTATGCTAAACAGATTATTATATTATTATATATTATAATATAAATATATATAATATATAATTTATATTATATATTATTATTCAACTCTACTTCTATTGCACCATTTCCAAAAAAACCCCAAAACCCAACCAACAAAAATACCTACTATACTGATACGAGAGGAAAAAGAGTGAATAGGCCATCTGTTTTCCTCAGACACACACTCTGTAGCATCTTTTAACCCAATTTTCCCAGTTTCTAAATGGCAAGCATTGATCCGTATACTATTACAAACCATGACCTCATCCATGTTTCAGCCCACTGGCTTACAATGAGCAAACCAAGTAATTGAATGCAATCTCAGTGGCAAAGCAGCAAGAAGAACATTAGAAAAGCTGACCCTTCTCTCCACTCTCACCTCAGCAGTCCATAAAATTTATAGGAAAGCTCATCAGTTTTTGCAGTGCATTCCTCAAGGAGCGTGAGGGTTACTGAACTCTGTCTTTAGCCACTTGGTGAATTCTACAGTACTCTCCATGAAAGCTCCTTTCCTCTGTCCTACTTGTTGGAGCGTGCAACCTGCCTTACTCTGCAGGGGTTTATGATGTTATTAAACCACTGTTGTGTAGTGGAGCATTTTGAAGGTCTAAAGTGCAGCATTAAAAAAAAAAAAAGGCAAATAAAAAACCCCTTGGGTCAGAAAGCTTTAGGCTGAATTGACTTACTTTTCCATGGCATATGTGGAATGCAGGCACACGTAGAACAGAAGCTCCATATAGTCAATGTGGGAAGAAAAAGATGAAGGAACTCAATTTTTCTAAAGGAACAACAAAGGTTAGCCTACCTAATTATTATTATTTCTTTGTACCTGCCATTAACAATGTCCCCATGCACATCTGTAATATTAACCTGGCTTTAGTCTGGTATTCCAAAAGGCTATCTATCTACACTGCTGAGCTAGATCACTTTGTTTTAAAAATAAGTGATATTAAGTAAAATCGTATTATATTTTTTATTACCATATTTTAATACTCTAAAATCACTTCACTACCCCCACTGCCCCCAAACACACACTCACATGCATTGCCACCAGACCTCTCTACATATGAGCTGTTCCTGCCCAGACTTGTAACAGCATGAGGAGTTACTAATATTGGCATGTGGCAGAAAGTTACATCTAATCAGTAGCCATTTTTAATTACCCAGTAGATCCCTCTGGTCAAGTGTTGTGACCTGTGCCTTCACTTCAAATGGGTTGTGAGAGGGTAGTCCTGTAAACAGTATGTATATACGTGATGTTCATGTAGGGCTATATTTCCCTATTTTCTCCGGTGGTAGTCTGGGTTTCTTTGAGAAACAGCCAGGTAGGCTGAGCTGGTAATTAGTCTGAGAGACAAAGGCTAATTGCCCAATTATCCTAAGGAGGACAGCTGGGAAAGTTAGTGTCCAGAGCCAAATGGAACAGGCTTGTGTTTAAGAACAGATTTCAGACAATTATGCTGGATAAATGCTCTTCCCTTGACAAAAGTTCTTTCAAGTTACAATAAAATCCCTCTCTTAAAAAGTAAAACAAAACAAAACAAAAAAAACCAAACCAAAATTAAAAGACCCACAAAACTAAAACCACTGTATTTTATATAGTTCAGTTATACATTTGACCCTGGCTGGACATCAGGTACCCACCAAAGCCGTTCTATCACTTCCCTCCTCAGCTGGACAGGGGAGAGAAAAATACAGCAAAAGGTTCATGTGTGGAGATAAGGACAGGGAAATCACTCAGCAGTTACTGTTACGGGAAAAACAGACTTGAACCGGGGAAATTAAATT
>KZ505800.1:435961-446352 GCA_002844005.1 Limosa lapponica baueri | reverse complement strand
TTAAGAAGCATATCTGTAAAATCTATAGCCAACACTAATGTTCTGGGCCAATGCCTGTATTAGGAACCTGTGCACCAGTAAATAAGCTTTTGCCATTAATAGTAAAGGCTACAGACTTTCTGTTGACCTCACTGCCAGGGGTCTTATGACTTCTCTAAGCTTGCCATGGCAAGCTGGTCTTAGCTTATTCTAACAGTCATCTAATAGTAGTCATATAACTATTCACTAACCTGAAACGAAAACCTGTCCCTATTGAAGTTTATGGGAATTTTACAATTGGTAGCAGTGTGACTAAAAACCAGTAAAGACAGAAGAAAAGTGATGCAACTATCTGGTCCAATATGTAGTATAATCTATAACACAGGCAACATAAAAATATATTACCATAACTTAACATTCTGTACTGCCCTAGCCAGTTACAGTCTGACACTATAGTTATATGGTGTGGCCCTGAGTCCTTCCAATACATGAGATTCCCATAAACATCCAAAGAAATTCTGAAAGTCACAGGATATACATCTAAGCTGCTGAAGCAGACAATTTTGTTTCAGATGTGAATGCAAAGCCAATGTATCACAGGAAAACAAAACAAAACAAAACAGTAGTAGTAAAACTGGCTGGAAGAGTTGAATTCACAATGTGAGGATGGGAAGAAGAAAAGAAAGGAGATGGGAAGACAGTACAGGACAAAAAATAAAAACTTCATTGATGGGAAAGGAGTATGATGGGAAAGAAATAAGAGAAAAAATCTTCTACAAGAGAATGGATGTTATGCCAAATTAACTGTCTAAGAGTGGGAGACTAACTGTTCCTTTGAAGTTAAACCTCCAGTAACAGCTGGTGTGTGTAATAGCAGATAAACTTTGTTATAAGTTTTGTAAACTTTGTAGTAAGTTTTGTTATGATGCAGAAACTGACGGCCCTTGCCTACCTATGGAAGAAAATAGACTTAGAAAAGTGAAGTGCCTCTGAAATTGAAATTTTGAGTTTGGGAAATCAAATGCCAAAAAAACAAACCTGAGGATGAAACCAATGAAGCTTAAGCAATTATTTAGAATATACATTTTCAAATGATTCCAAAGTCTGTGTAACAGTAACTTTTGTTCAGGCTAGACACACTGTTATGAAAATCTAAGGAGAAACAGACACAACTTAAAAGTTATCTAGGCATGCACTACATCATAGAAAAATAGAATCATAGAATGGTTCAGGTTGGAAGGAATCTTAAAGATCATTGAGTTCCAACCCTGCTGCCATGGGCAGGGACACCTCCCACTAGACCAGGTTGCTCAAAGCCTCACCAGCCTGGCCTTGAACACCTCCAGGGATGGGGCACCCACAACTTCTCTGGGCAAGCTGTTCCAGTGTCTCACCACCCTCACAGTAAAGAATTTCTTCCTAATATCTAATCTAAATCTCCCCTTTTTCAGTTTAAAACCATTAGTACTTGTCCGATCACTAAGGTCCCTAATAGAGTCCCTCCCCATCTCTCCTGTTGGCCCCTTTTAGATATTGGAAGGCTGCTGTAAGGTCTCCCCAGAGCCTTCTCTTCTCCAGGGTAAACAACCCCAACTCTCGCAGCCTGTCAAATCTACAAAAGTGTGAAATTTATGGAACATAGTGAGGTGGGAACTTGGTATAAATTATATAATATTCTTTTGTTTCTTCCTTGGGAGCATAGACACACCAGAGACATGGTCTACTTATGAATTTCAGCATGGAGTCATTATCTGACCATAAAAGAAAAGGAGTCCCTTTTTCTACCCTAGGTTTTTTTTTTTTTAATTTTTTTTTTTGTATGTGTTTAGAAGTGAAATTTTTCTTAAAGCTTAACATTTATCTGAGAAAGTTTAGGTGGTTTTCATTTCTATTACTGTTAACATGCAAACATTTTTAGAAACAAATGAAAGAAGAAGCTGTGTTTCTAACTTGCTTCTCTTTAAAGAAAGAAACACAGAGAAATAATTAATTAATTAGTTAATTAGTAAAGGTGCCTGAGTATTTTCTTTCTAAAAATACTGGTTTGGTTAATAATTTCTTTAAGGTTTCCCATTTGTGACTGGTATGTTACAGAACTGGAGTATTTTCCTTCCAAGCACATATTAATTTCTGGAAGCTATCATGGTAAAATCATCAAGACAACTCCTAAAGGAGTTTCACTGATCCTTTGAGAGCACATACAATCCTTTGAGAGGCAAGGACACTGACAAACTATAAAATAAAAAAAAAAAAAAAAGAAAACGATTAGTAATTTGAGATGATCAAGAGGTGAGACGCAAACTTTGTCAAATTTGTCTCAATGATGACAGGTAGAAGGATGTGTACTAGCAAGTTAAAATCATAGAAGGGTATAAATAGCAAAGAGAAATTATTTAAAAGGAAAAGGAAGAGTAAGTATGAGAAATGGAAAGCAATTACAAAAGGAGATGGTGATTCATAATTTCAGAAATCACTTCTGGCCTGGGATCTGTTAAACATGATGAAGGAAAGAAGCCATAGCTTGTGAGACCAGAAAAACTCCTAGGAAGTAGTGCTTTGGATGATTGGGGTAAATTTGAAAGAAAATAGTAGAATTCTAGAGACTGGAAATAAGAAAGTTCTGTGATTAATTTTATTCCCAAATGAATTCCACTCAAAACTGTATCAAAGCTGAACGAGGCACTGTTAATATAAAACAAGATTCCTGTGATTTTTTTTTTTTTTAATATAGTGAGACAAACTAGAACACAGAGATATTTTAGAATAACACACCACATTCAGTGGGAGAGAGGGGGCACTTACATAGGTAGGACAAAATTTATACCCCGAGAATCGAGTCCTTCACTTCTCTTTAGATTCACAGTGGTTCCTGAGTTCTTGACAGGGATTACAAGTTACAATTATATCATCATAGACTTTACGTGAGCCACTGAACTGGCTGGTGCTGAGGAGATCTATGTTTTACTGTGAGTATCCATACGCACTTAAATGATCATTTAAAGTTATCTGTGTTTATGACAAAGATATTTCTACTGAAGCAATCAAGACAAAATTTCTTGAAAACCTTAATGAAAAAATGATTTATTTCCTAAGGATGAAAAACACTGCATGAAGGATATCTTAGAGAAGGAATCCTGAAGTGTTAGACCATGTATATGTGTCTGTGCAGGAGCCCAACTGAGCGGGACACTATTAAAATAAAGGTCTAGTGATGTATAGAATCCATTGCCTGGAATAATCAAGAAGAAAAACAGAAAAACAAACAAACAAACAAACAAAACTCCCACCAAACAGTGGCCAGACTTGAGAGGGAAAGAATGAAATCTGGAGTTATTTAATGCATGAAAGCTTGATATGTTGTTTCTTTATTGAAGTTTACAGTAGCCTCCTGTAGACGTGCTTTGATATAGCAATACCTTTCAGTAGTTCTTTAACCTTTCCAGCAATCTCTGTTTCCAGATCCCTTTATTTCAGTTGGGCATTCAATTCTCTACCTGAAGTTTCTGATAAAAGTTTTATATTTATTTATTTTGAAAAGAAGGCTATTTTTAGCCCTAAGCATGCAACATCAGGCCAAGTATGTCAGTGCAAATTTAGCATTCCAGAAAGGCAATGTTGCAATTATTTACAGAATATAGCTAGCAGTTATATTTGGAGTACCTAACTTTAGTGGTAAGAGCAATGAATAATATTAATAATAAAGATAATATTCCTTTTTTTTTCAGATATGAACATGATTGTAAGTGTGTTTAACAGAGTTACGTACGCAGTCCCGATATAGGCTGTACCAGCAAGCTCCTGCACCTTAGTCTTCATAGACAAGCTAGAAATTGGGATTTTATGAGAAGAGGTTGAAAGGCTGACTTTGACAGCACAGTTAAAGGAAGAATTCACAGTCCCAGAGTCCCCGTGAGCATTACAAAGTGCCTCCTTTCCTTTTTGGTTCTGTCTTCCAACAGTAGGACTGCACAGGTTTTCTGCAATCATGGATATGCACTTGAAGCTGTGATTCTGGCAACTACTGGCTAAGGAGTTTAAATAATTCATATTGGGAACCCTTAGAAGTGTAACAAATATAGGGCTGTGGTTTCTTTAAGGGCTTAATGCACAAAGTGACAGCAGTATGAAGGGGCTGGGAGAAGTTTAACTCTTTCAGGTGGTTTCAGAATTTGAAAGCAGGCTATTGAGCATCCTGATGCTACTGAAAGTCATATGTAGTAGAATTAAATCTTACCTGGTTAATATTGATATTATTATAGTGTCTTCTATGTAGTTAAAGCCTAAGTTAAAAATTAATCAATAACTCTACTTACAATGTATCACTCCTTAGTATAATACGATTACCTCCCATATTATGTTCTTCATAAACAGCTGTTCAGAACATTGAAACACCCTTCATATATCATCTCAATGGGATGTTCTCTTCATCTCCTTATTTCCTCTTTAAATCACATCACACATGAGCTTTCATTTAGGGAAATTGTTTAAATTGAAATAACAGTATGAAGCTCAGAAAACCAAGATATTTTAAAATTATATTTTAAGTGCAGAAATCTGAATGTTACAGCCTCTTCTTCCTCTCATGTTCCTTCATATGCAAAGCATGCAGGATTGTTAACAAGTTATAATGTTCGACTGTTGTAATGTGTTGTTGAACATCTATAGTGTGTTGCTGGATCAAAACACCAAAATTTAGCTTGTTTTTCTACCTTCACATTCCAGCTTAAATAGCCTTTCTTCAAAACACTGTTGTAGGCTCTCACCAAAAAGAAAAAAAAGAAAAAAAGAAAAAAGAAACAAAAGAGATTGGTTTTCTTCCTTTGATCTTCTTTTCCCTTCTAATTCTTGGGTAAATTTAGCTGCTCTTTTCACCTGTGGAAGCCTTTGTTTCAAAGAACAGATTTGCTTTTAGACTTGGTATTTAATTTATTCCTTTATCTTTTTTTTTTTTTGCTCACTCTTGGTCACATATTTGTAGATTAGAGATTAAAAAAAAACAGAAACAAATGAAACCCTTTTGAGTGCAGAAGAAATGTGAAATGTATTCTATTACACCCTCAAAGCATCAAACAGCCATCACACGAAGGCACTTTAAAGAGGGCATGTTATGTTTCAAAGAATATGGAGATTTTTCAGAAAAAAAGAAGCTGGAAAGACTGTGTGTGGAAAAGAAACAACTGATGTGTTATAAAGAAAATCATTAGGCAGCTGAGATTAGTGATGAAGTATGGATTATTTATTATTATTTTAAAGTTTTCACTCTTGGTTTTCATCCTTTTCAGCTGCAACACAGTTAACAATATATTAATGGCCTTATTTTCCTTTAATCAGTCATAGGGATAACTTGATTGATCATTCCTTTGTTGAACAAGATGTAGTGCATCCATAATAGGTAAAGAACTGCGCTGCAATGCGCAAAAAAAAAAAAAAGTCCCTGTGTGAAATTACAGAACACTCAGAAGTTAACAATGGTCTGTTATGCCATAATTTGACCCTCTTCTTACTGTATTATGAGCTTTATTTATCGAATCTCATACTAGTTCTTTCACTGTTTTATACCTCAAAGAGAAAGGAGATATCTTTTTCCTGCATCTTATACTACGTATGCTGCCAGCAAACAACATGTTTTACTGAAGTATGTTTTGGGGTTCACAAGTCAACTGATTTGTGACACATCACAAGATATTTTTATGATCTCAGTTAGCCTCTACCAAATTTCAGGTTCTAGTAACTGGAGACTAAAACAATTAGAACAAGAAAGTGGTAGAGTCCAACAAACTCTGTCTTTCACTTATGTATGTTTTCACTACTCCTTCTAAATTTAATCTCCAAATACCAGGGAGGTGTCTTTGTCCAGTTAAACAGCATCTCTTGCTGTTATAGATATCACAAAAGCAAAGTTGTCTGACTCACAACTGGCATAGGAACATGGGACCAATGACCCTCTATCAAGTTAATTTATTTTCAGTTCAAGATAACCAATTAGATGGTTAGTTTAGAAAAGCACATAGAACTCAATCCCTTTACCTTTAAAGTGCAATATATGACAAATCAAAGTCTGTAATCACAGAATCACCAAATGGCTGAGGCTGGAAGGCAGCTCTGGACATCATCTAGACCAACCCCCTGCTCAAACTAAGGTCAACTAGAGCAGATTGCTCGTAGCTGTGTCAAGCTTGATTTTGAAGATCTGCAAGGATGGAGACTCTACATGTGGCAAATATCGGCACGGACTCCGCCAGAGGGTGAAGTGAAGACCTTTATTAATAGCAACAAGCCCTTTATATATCCGTTTTTTACATGGAGTCAGCAATCACAGAATCACAGAGAATCACAGAATCACCTAGGTTGGAAGGGACCTTTTAAGATCATCTAGTCCAACTGATTAAACCAAAACAAAAAAAACCAACCACCAAACCCAACAAAAAAACCAACCAAAAAAACACACACAAAAACACCACCCAACACTAATCCATATCCCTGAGCACCATGTCAACTCCTCTCTTCAATTTTCTGTTACAACACGCAGACCACAAGTTGCTCAGTATTTCTCCACATCTACTTCCCTATCTTAAGACTACACCACATCTGCTCAAGTTGCTTATCTTGGCATATCTTATTCTTTGCTCTGTCTTGTGGTTTCGTGGGTGGTGCTCGTCTACTCTCCCCATGGCTTTCTGCCCACCAGAGCAAGAATGTCTGCAGTGTCATCTCCAAGTTCCACGTCCACCGCTTCTTCGTCCTCCACAACTCCCCCTTCTTTATTTACTAACAAAGCAACAGCCAGCGTTTTGTTAATTAGGCGCTGCACACATTGTAACAAACAGGGAATAAAGATCATAATATACAGAAAGATGATGATACAGAAAAGCACAATTTGTAAGGCTGATCACATCCAACCAGTGAGACCCCAGACTCAAGATTACGAATTAACACCTGCGCTTTGCCTTTTACAGGGTCCCTGTCTGCCTATAAGGACGCGTAACGGCGACTGATTGCAGAGTCCATATTAACAGACAAATTTAAAAAATTAAATACATATAGGGCTTTAGCCAGGCGTTCTTGTGGAGACATTACCGTGTCTGCAATTCCCCTTTTTTGTTTAGTTAGCAAGCCCTTCAAGGTGCCATGAGATCGTTCGACGATGGCTTGACCTGTCGGGGAATGAGGAATACCAGTGGTATGTTTGATGCCCCAGTCCTGGAAAAACAATTTCAGTCTTTGAGATACGTACGTGGGGCCGTTATCTGTCTTTACTGCGTGCGGGATGCCGAGGGCTGCAAAGGCAAGCAAAAGGTGTTTAATAACGTCTCAGGCCTTTTCCCCAGTATGACAAGTGTCATGTATGGCCCCAGAAAATGTGTCCACAGAGACATGGATATATTTCAGATGACCAAACTCAGGGAAATGAGTCACATCTGTTTGCCACAGCTCCAGGGCGGTATGACCCCTCGGGTTGACACCCGCAGCTGGCGGAGAGGGGTGGAAGCATTGGCAATCCGGGCAAGCAGCAACAATGTTTTTTGCCTGGGACGAGGTGAGGGAGAATGTTTTTTGTAGCGCCCTTGCATTTTGATGGAAGAAGGCATGCAAGAGGCGAGCCTGTTTGACTGCTTGTGGTGTTATTTGTGCCGCAAGAGTTAAAGCGTCTGCATGGCGATTTCCCTCTGTCAACGGTCCCGGAAGTGTGGTATGCGCGCGAATGTGCATAATAAAATAAGGATGTTTTCTGTCATTCAGTAATCACAACAATTGCCATAGCAATGAATACAACAATGGGTTAGAAGCTTCTTTCAAGCAAGCATTTTCTAAGCGTGGCACTAGCCCGGCCACATAGGCAGAATCAGTAATTATATTAACAGGGGTTTCCATTTTTTAAAAACTCGAGCTACAGCGGCAAGCTCAATGATCTGCGGAGAGTCCTCAACCCAACAGACATCTGAAACCCAAGTTTTCGTCTCAGGGTTTTGCCATACTATAACAGATCGACCAGTTTTGCCGGAACCATCTGTAAAGATGGTTTTGGTGACAAAAGTGCTGGGTCTCCCTTGAGAAGGGAGAACAGGGGGCTCAGTTCATGATTCGGTATACCTAACAATGGATGGATCCAATTTATTGCCCCCACGAACTTCTGCAGATCATTCAAGGTTTTCACAGTTACTTGCAGCTTTACCTATTCCGGAACAATCTTTTGTTCCATACTTTGCCACCCTAAGTAATTCCAAGGTGCTGTTTGTTGTATTTTTTCAGGGGCTATCTGTAACCCTGCAGTTTGTACTTGCTGATATCGCATCTTAAGCACATCCTGCATGGTCTGTTGAGCTTGCGCCGCAACAAGAATATCATCCATATAGTGATAAAGTACAACATCAGGAAAGGCTTTCCTAACAGGAGACAGGGCTTTAGCTACAAACCATTGGCATATGGTGGGACTGTTTTTCATCACTTCAGGGAGAACTGTCCAATGATAGCGCCTGTAAGGCTCACTTACGTTAAGGGATGGCACTGAGAATGCGAATTTTGGTGCACCGTCTGGGTGTAGGGGAATAGTGAAAAAACGATCTTTCAAATCGATAATGGTGAGACACCAATTTTGGGGGATCATGGTGGGTGGTGGCATACTGGGTTGTAGCGTGCCCATGTCTTCCATTGCGTCATTTATTCTGCGCAGATCATGCAACAGATGCCATTTCCTGCTCTTTTTCTGAATAACAAAGACAGGTGAATTCCACGGACTAGTAGTTGGTACAATATGTCCCTCCTTTAATTGTTCTTCCACTAATTCATTAAGGTGGCACAACTTTTCACTAGCCAGGGGCCACTGCTCCACCCAGACAGGATTGTTGGTTTTCCATGTTAGTTTCAAGGTGGGTTGTGCTGCAGCGGACCCTAAGAAAAGTTTGACCTGATATTTACTCCCCACTGACTCATACAATCGTGACCCCGTAAGGTGTGGCAAGCACAAAGGGACAAACTGAGGCCACACGGCCTTCAAGACCTTCGATTTGTATTAAATGCTTGCTCTGAGAGGGTATGGCATGTCCACCTATGCCCATTAATGCTTTACCCATTTGAGTTAATGGCCAGTCTGTAGGCCACTGATCCTTTGAAATGACTGTGACATCAGCCCTAGTATCTAAAATCCCATCTAAACAGATATAACCTTTTTGCTGCAACGACAGCTTGCATTTCATCACTGGCCGACCAGTGGTAACCTGTTGGGTCCACAAAATCTGTGGATGCCCGGTGGAACCAAACCCTGAGTCCCCCCTTTCTGTCTGGCTAGTTTTAGGGGGACAAGCAGTAAAGTAAACAAGTTGTGCAATGTGGGCAGCCCGGGGGATGGTGCATGGTAGTGTCAGAGTCCAGGCCATGATTTTTATTTCTCCTGTGTAGTCTGAGTCGATGACACCAGGGAGAACAAACATACCCTGTAATGTGGTGGAAGATTGGCCTAAAAGCAGAGCACTTTTACCCCCACCTAATGGCCCATGGACACCAGTAGGTATCAGGAAGACGGAGGAATCTGTAAGAGTTACTGATTCGGTGGCTGCCAGGTCCACTCTGGCGCTGCTGCGGGTTCTGGCACACAGGCTGGATAGGTTTGAAGAGGCAATAATCCTGGAGCCACTTGTGTCCTGGCATGGTTCCAGGCAGGCACACTCCACTGGCAGTTTCCCGATAAGGGCTTGCCATCCTTATAGTATTTTGAGCAGCATTGATTCGCATAGTGCCCACCCTTCTTACATCGCGGACTGATATTTGGAAGTTTAGGCTTTTGTGCATTATGGCAATGTTTCTTAAGGTGCCCTGGCTTGCCGCAGCCAAAGCATGTTTGACTGCTAACTTTCATTGTAGCAAAGGCTGCTGCCATAGCCTCAAACTTATACTCCACTGACCCTATCCAGTTACACAATTCTAGAATGAGGTTAGGGTTTTCTAAAGGACGCAATACACGCTGGCAGTCCGTATTAGCATCTTCTACTGACAATTTTAGCAAAATAATATTTCGGGCTTGCTCATTAGGTACTTGTTCATCTAGGCTTTCTCGCAGCCGATCTATGAAAGCCATATAAGAACATTGAGAACAGCACTAGTTACTGTCCTCCTACTGCTGATGGCAATACTTTGAGCCCAGCAACTCTCCTGCTTATCCAATCCATACTTCATCAGCTTATCTACAAGGATGTTATGAGCGACAGTGTCAAAAGCCTTGCTAAAGTCAAGATAAACAGTATCCACTGCTCTTCCCTCATCCACTCCATTTTTCATCATATCAGATGCTGTGCAGCCTGCTGACATTCTTCCAGATCTCCTTTACTTAACAACACAGAGTTTCCCCCAGCACACACCTCCTAGTGGGTGAGGAGCCTACCTGCCCCATCTTAGCCTCAGCAAGAGACGCAAGGCAC
>KZ505800.1:403032-431650 GCA_002844005.1 Limosa lapponica baueri | reverse complement strand
AAAAAAAAAAAAAGAAAAAAGAAAAAAAGAAGGAGGATAAGCCAATGTCTGGTACTAAAGAGTAGCTGAAAACATTTCTTAAAAGAAATTTTTTTCCATGGTTTGCAGCAATATGCGTTTGAAGTCATAAACAATTGTAATAACAAGCCCTTATGTGTCTGCTCTTAAACACTTTGCATTTGATCAGAAAAACAGCATCTTCCTACAAGTGCCCATAGGCATCCTTTCCATTATGGAGATTTCTATACTCACTTTAAATAACTTGTTTATAGATTATGAATTTGTTCTTGTAAAGATTACTTGACAATGTAGTTTTCAACAACAGTGAATAGTATAGTAAGCAAGTTACAATATCCAAGCTACAAAAGATATAAGTGGGAAAATTTAAGAGCAAGTACTAGATGATGTGGCGAAGCAGAAAGGATATCTGACTTCTTGCTGAATCTGAGCATTATTTCACTTAAAAATCTGTAATTGAATTATGGAGAAAAATACTCACAGTGATGGAGAGATTAAAGATTTAGTCTAATGGGCAACATTTTTCTCATTGTCACAGCGGGAGCATAACCGTATTCTATATTACCTACCTCCTATAAATCTAGATTCAGACTTTGATTTAGGGATTTTGAACAAATGACTGTGGCAGGGTCATTGGGGTCTTTGCAAAATATCCTGATAGCCTTGCAAAGTATTGCCCTCTGCTCAGGGGAAAATACGAATTGTAGAAAAAAAGGAAAACTGAGGATGTTTCACATGCTTTCTTTTTAGCTCCATTAACACACACACTTATTAAGCCATAGACAATAATACACAGGTGAAAGCATGTTATCTTACAAGATTCCTGCCAAATTTGTGCTTGGTTGAATGCCCTGACATAGAATATCCAAGCTGAGAATAGCTCAGTGCAGTTCTGCTGTTGCAAGACTCCTCAGCAACTGGTGTGATGGTTTCTGGTTTTGCTTCTGACTGCCATCTCTGCCTTGAACTAATTTCGTCTTCTTTTCCAAAATTTCTCTGTTGTTTCCTTACTTATTTCCTTGTTATTCCCTGTATGTCTCCTCTTTGCATCTCTTAGGCATCCGTTTCTCTCCTGGACCCAAGAAGTCCAAGTCCAAGTCAGTATAGTGTTACTGTACTGACATACAGTAGACTGTTTGCCAAGACAGTGAAAAATAGCTGGATGAGAGGTGGAACAAGCTTTTCCTCTTTTTTTTTGTGTCTTCTTCCTGTGACTGTTCAGGTATTCAGAGAGCTCGTTACGCTAGCTAATCTTATTCCCTTTCAGGGAAAGTATGTACATAAACTTTTGCAATCCTAGTATTGATTTTGCTGTTTTAGTTGTTTGGCAGTAAAGAATGAGTCATACATGACTACTTAGCTTTATAGTTCTGTAGTGGGAAAACTAGAAGGATTTCTTTCAATATTCAACAGTAACAGCAAAGTCAAGAATAAAGAAGCTGTGATGCTTCTCTAGAGAATGGACAGCTGACTGAATTTTTGTTAAGCATATTTTTTATTCTCAAATTACTAATGCAATGCTGCAGCTTCTTTGTCCTTAAACATTAAATTGTTCATGTTATTAGGATCCTTTTGTTCAGCCAGGTGATGAGAAACTGTGTGACTAAATAAAGCATGAGTGCTGTATCAGATGTTTTAAAGCAATATAGCAGGAGGATGCTAAGATGCACAACCTGTTTTTTGTCAGGTTGTGCCGTTTTCTGGGCCTTAATCTTACAGCAACTAGTCTCCTCCATAAAGGGTTTTGTGCTCTGAAAATACATAGATGTGAAAGAAGATGGAATAATATACCAGCAAAGTGAGAAAGGTAGGGATGAACTTCCAGCAAATTCTAAGATGTTCCCTTAAGAGCTGTTTGCGAAGGCTGTCTTGAATCTCACTTTGAGTGCTAACACACGCTGTTGCTGTCGTTTAACAGTTCATCAAACGCATGGTTCCAAGAGAAGATACTGCATTTTCCAATAAACCAGAGGGTTTAAGTTTTGTGAATATGCTAGCTACTTTTCCTATTCCATCTGAATTTGAAACTGAAGCTTGGTATCCTCTCTGATAAATAAATAAATCCATAAATTAGATTAAGTTATACATTTACCCCAAATCTGGTTATATCAGGTCTTGCACAAGACGGATCCAGTCTTGCTTTTTCTGCATTCTCTCTCTGCATACTCATAAGCCATTATTTCTAATTACTCACTTGCTATTCAGTATGAGTAGCACTTCTCTTAAAGCCAGAAGACTGAATGTTACTTTCATAATTTTTTCAGTAAAATCCTCATTTGATTGTCTTCAATTATATTTATTAATGAAAGCTACTTAGTCTATCTAAAATGAAACTATTCTTTTAATGAGGAAATGTCATTTGGCATTTCAGCTGAGGTTTATATTTGTAAAACCAACATTTCTAATATATTTTTTTGGAGTGATTTTATGTTTCTCTGTTACAGTACTGGGACAATTTTGTCTGATCTCAGACAGCAGTGTAGTTTTCTTGATATGATGCTTTTTTATTGTGAGATATTGAGGTCAAGAAAAGCCAATAATTTCAAATGGGAATAACTGGAATGGCTGGTGTTTTCAGAAACAGTATTATGATGAGTTTCTCTAAAACAGATGAAAAGGAAGATCAGTCCTTCTAGGAACCTCATGCCCAATTTCACAATCTCTTGCTTCATTTTTTTATCTTTGTGTGACCTAATAGCAACAATAATGAAATGCGCCTAACCAGGTGATTTTAAAACTATAAGAATGTCAAGGAATGTAAAGTTCTATTACTGCCGGTGTCAATAAAACGAATGGTCAAGTTTGTCCACCTATCAAAAATGTTTATCTCAGAGGACTGGGAAAGGAAACATATTACTTAAAATCACAATGCAATTATGTAAAGCATTGCCACTAGTTGTGAAAGATGGTAAGTTTTACAAACAATGAGTAAAGCAGAAAAATGGAAATTCCTTTTCAGGGAAAGAGCAAACAGGTAATGTTCTCATCACTTCCCTCTGCTCCAGAACAGGTATTGGTCTTTTATTAATGTATGAAAAATAGTTTTCAGTATTCTCTGAGTCAATCAGTCCTGGGTGGAGCTGTGGAAGCTTTGTGCCAGTCTCACAGGCACAGGTGCAGAACTTAATTAAAAAAAAGAAATCTCATAAACAAAATTACTTTTTCTTGTCTTATATTTTCCTTCTAGAAAGGAAATTTTCTTTTCTAATAAAGATGATTTTTTCTTTTCTAATGAAGATGTTTCTAAAGAAATAGAATCTGAGTCCTCCGCACTCAGAAAAGGTGACATACATACCTTGATCTCAGCTATTTTTAGGATGACATTCTACATGAGTGTCCTGGTTTCTGTGGGGACAGAGTGGACAGAGGTATTCCATATCCTGTGAAGCCATGGCCAGTGTATAGGTGGGAGCTGTCTGGGGGAGGGAGCAAGAAGTTGCCACCTGGGAGCTGGCTGGGGCTTCCCAGGTCCCATTGGTGAGCGTTGGTACATTGATTGTATTTTTTACATTTCTCTATCAGTGTTATTGTTGTTGTTTTACTCTTTCTTTTACTGTTCTGTTAAACTGCCTTTATCTCAATCCTTGAGTTCTGCCTTTTTGTTCCCATTCTCCTCCTCAACCCACAGCTGGGAGGGGTGTGGGGTGGGTGGTCTGAACGAGCGGCCACACGGTTCTTTGTTGCTGGCTGGAATTAAACCATGCCAACAAGCAAGTTTAAGACACCCCAGCAGTGTTAGCATGTTTGTTAAACTGCAAGAGTGTATTATTAGACCTGTAGTCTCATCCTCAGCATATGTGCATCTACAACCTAGAAATTAGAGCATTCCTCTGGTAGAACAATCAAAGATTATGTTTTATTTTATGAAAAGTATTTGATTAATGCCAATACTGAGGTGTTTCACTTAGGCAATAAATAGAAACTGAAATCTGAGGTTACTTTTTTGTTCCCCATACGTCTGAAAGGTAACTAATTTCCTCTCCTTCCACTCATCAGCATTCAGAGACACCGAACGTGACAGAATGAGATGCACCTTGGTTAAAAAGACATTTTGACAGTTTGTTTTAGCTACAAGCAAAAGAAAAGCATATCTTCAAATTCATACTATTAATAACAAGAGAATCTGGAAATATTCCTAGAATTAGCCAAGACAACTGGTATACTCCTGTATACTTTGAAGATTTAAGATACATACTTCACAAATTGTAATGCAGAAATTCAATGTAATTGTTGTAACTATAGAAGCCTAAGCAGAAATTAATCACATTTTGGTAAGCGCTGGGAAAAATGAATTCATTATAATCTTTGCATTTTACGGAAAGGCTTTCCAAGTGTTTTGCAGGAAAAAGAAAACAGTCTAATAAGTCTTTTAAAGACAGAAAAGGGAAATGACACAACTTCTGAATACATGTGTATGACTAAAATTTTAACTTGAAGACAAGCAATGATGACATCAACAATGGGGATATTGTTATGTCCAGATGGCATGACCAGATATTAGGTGTGACTCCTGTATTTCCAATATACAAACAATATAGATCACAATAAGGAACTACAAGTAAACAGATGTGCTATTCTGCTACAGAGCTAGACTTTGTACAGAAATCATCCTTGAGTACATCCTAAGTTATTTGGGCTTGTAAGAATCTAGTTGTTTACTCTACGATGTATTTGCAAAATGAGCGTGTGGTCAATCTGAGCTCCTCTTGTTTTCCCCTCTGTAATCAGTCCTACTTCTCCCATCTATTCAGCCTAACTCAATGCAATTCTTTGTTTCATCACATCAGGCCTTCGACTATCCTGCTTTGTCTTCCTTTATTCCAATCCTCATTTCATATCTGCAGAGATTGCACATTGTATTATCCTCACCCAACAGTAAACCTGAAATCTAGTTACTGATTTAAAACTCTGCATCCCTCCTTTTCCCATGTTCCACCATCTCCAATTCTCAACTTCTATCTCCTCTGCAGATCTAGTTCTGGGATTTGTCTTATGTTCTTGCACTAAGGCGCTATCAAGAAAGCTGTATTCTAGTTGATGTGTGCTCTTGTACACAGGCTGTGATATGCCAAAAACTGTCTTATGTGCCCTCCCTGATAGGAATTGCAAACTGAATGATGTTTCAAGGTTGCTGTTATATGACAGACTAAGACTGCATACTTTTTTGATTAAATCACAGTCATGTGCTGCAATGATAAAGCATCGCAGTGTAAACATAGTGCATAATCTAACTTTGCTAGCCTAGTTCATGTCAGGGCATATGTAGTATTTGTGAAACAATCGTATCTATGATAAAGATTTTTGCTTATGCTGATTGTGCTTCAAACATCTTCATCCCATGGTTGACAGGGTTTCACCTGTGAAACTTGCTGGTGGGAAATCGATTTCATTCAGCAAATGACAACATGTAACTGGTGAAGAAGACAGAGGAGGAACTTTCTGTTGCTGTAAAGTATTGATGTGGAAAACGCTGATCGGAACAAAATGGAATCTTTATTAAGGAGTTGTTTTGCTCTTTGAAAATAACTTTGCTTGCATTTTAAGCAGCTCGAGCAGTATTGGCTAAAGGTTATAATGTAAAGCATAAGTGATTGCCACCTACTCTCTTGCATCTGTTTCTCTGCTCTGACAATTTTCTGTAGCTTCTTAAAAGATTTCTAAATCATTATGCTTTTTCAAGTCAAGACAGGTTGTAGTAACAGCATTAGTTGCAAGGTCATTTTAAAGGTCATATTCAAGGCCTTTTTTAAAATATAGGTGTTAGCTTGCTATGATCTTCGCAGCTCATTTTTCTTCAGATTTTAAGAGGCCTATTGCAAAAATGTTATTTTGAGCTGATATAACATTGAGTTTGATCTTACAAAGACTCCAAATCTAATTTGTTTTTAAGGCTTTTAGGCTTCTGCTGCATCATCTGTCTTTCTATCTAGTCTTTCTCTCTGTGGAGAGCATTGCTGCTAAATCATTTTGCAGCAGTAATTTGCTGTAATGTTAAGGAGCCACAACATGGAGAGAAGATGATCTCTCTGCTGCTTGTGCTTGTGAAAGATAATATGTCAACATACCCACAAGTCTTGGGCAAAAGCACAGCTGCAGGTCTTTTTTTTGTTATTGAGTGGGCAGGAGATGACTAAATTTTCCACTGCAAGAAGAACAGCTTGAACAAATCAGGTCATTTTTGAATGAGATTGAGCTCTGATTGCACTAGTTGCTAGTGTTGCGCAAGTATTGTTGGATGATTGAAGTCTGTCCTGTAGCATTTTCAGGACACACTCTCTGCACTTTGTGTTCTGATATGTTCTAACAGTCAGTTCATGCAAGTGGTATTTTCTGCTCTCAACAGATTTCCACAAAGGGTCACCTTCAACTATTTGTGGAACACATCCTTTGTGCATGTAAGCAATTAGTGAATGGTAAGCTTGGAAAACTTTTGGTGAGCTGAGTGACTTGGTAGAATCTGGTTTTGCAGTTCTGTTATTTACCCAAATTAAGTTACTGAAGTTTTCTGATTCTTTTAAAATGTGTAGCACTTGGTTATTCTTCCATTTTCCTCCCAGTGCTGTTTTGAGGACTGATTGAAGTTTCTACAATAACTTGAGCATGTCATTCTGTAGGAGAAAAGGAATAACTTCCCTGATTGTTCTACTCTGAAGTCTCGTGTTTCTGTGGTGGTATTTGCTGACAGTAAAACTGAGACAGCCTCTGATGTTTTCTTAGGTATGGGAAAGAGGAAGCACACTTAGGAATGCTGTCTTTGCTGATTGTTTCTCAGCAAAGGAGATATTTCTGAATATGATTCAATAGGGAATTAAGTTTCACCAAAGCAAAAGAAATATTTTAATTAAACATTGCCAGCTGTGTTATCTATTGCATTTTAGGAATTTAAAACCATGGCCAAAGGCTTGATGAGTAAAATAACAAACAAAATATGTACTGCGCTGGCTCTCTATTTTTGATAGTGCTTAGGCTTTAATGTACTAACTATCTTAACATATATTTTAAGACAAGTTTTTGTGGTTTTCATCCAGTACTGTCTATTTTAGAGTAACCAGATGTGGGATGATAAACTAAGTATAATGAACTAAGTCATACACACCCTTTTGTTTCTCACTTCATGGCTGCTCATGAGAATTCTCCGCTAGCTGTATATCTACTGAAGATTTTGCATCGTGATGAGACTTCCGCTTTTTATGAAGAATGGGTGTGGAATCTCTCTGATTGTGGGCAAAGAAATATTAAATACACCTGGTGAGTTGAGTTAATCACCTAGTAAGGCACTCATATTTCATATTCTGTAGTAACAGACAGCAGAGAGGACTACATGCCTTGGGGATGTGAGGCTCTTATGCTCTTTGTGGCCCATATGGCCTGGAAGTAGTTCATATGTACTCAGATTAATAGTGATATCATTATATCATATATTATATTATATATCATATATTATATTATATATCATATATTATATTATATAGCCTTTCAATTCGAATTCAATCTCTGTTCACTCACTTCTGACCATGTATAAAACCGTACAGCTGTTCTGTCTTCTCCCCCATGCCTCTTACTTTCTCTAGTAATTAATCTACACTATAAGTTCTCTACTGCCTACTGTTAAAAACCAGATATTTGTGTTACCTTTAATCACTGCATAAAGCAAGCTGAACTTAGGTAGCAAACTGAAATAGGGGTGAAAAATGCCTTTTTGTTTACAATTAATGGAATTGGAAGCCATCGTGACTCTGTTTACTCCCCTAGTAAGACCACTGCTCACCAAACGCTTGTGCGATGATGCTAAAGAAGCAACTGCATTTTATTTCTGTCCTCAAAAACCTGAGGGGAATTCCTTGAAAGTTACTTTTGTTGTGCTAATTTTTTCCATGATAATTCTAAATATGCATGCATCACTAAAATTAGGCAGAATATTAAAAAATCAAAGCATAAACTTGGTAAAATGCCAATTTAGGAATTGCTTCTGCTCTATTGTCACACTTCAGTGATGTAGAGAGCGCTATAATGCCATCAGATAATATATTCCAAAGCTTAAATGGATTTGATATTAAATAGTGACTTGCGTATGATATACCTGAAAATATATTAAATTCTAGAGCTAGTTTTTAAAAAGCCACATTTAACAAAGTTTTATTGAAACTTAACAAATCAAGAACTCTTTAAAAGATGGATCAACTTCTTTTAAGCCTACAAATTAGTCATATTTTACTAGGCAGATATACTTCTTAGGTAACTTTCTTTTACATGTTCAGGAATATGCAATAAATATGTCTGTTGAGAGAAAGAAGATAGAATTGGAAATATAAATACACAAAAAGGAAAACATTACTCAGATTTTGAGACTTACTGATTTCCTTGATAATTCTGCTTATATATTTTTTAAGAGAATGCTAGCAGCACAACATTAATCATCAAACTTACTATAAGAAGCCGCATCATGTACAAAAATAAGAGGTGAAACTGGCTTCAGCTTTGTTAGTGTTTTGGTTTAGATTAAAATTGTATTTTTGCACCAAATCTTCAGATTCTGTATGCTGACTGAGTTTGACTCAATCATATTAAAAGCTTAAAGTGTGCAAAATTGATTGCTTTCAGATGAAACTGAACCAGAAGATGTACTCAAGGAATTAACGTGGTGTTAATGGGTTTTTAGTCCACAGGACCAGACTACAGCCAGACTGAAGAAACATGCCTGAAATGCAGACAACGTGGACATCACATCAGTGGCATCACTGTTTTTGGTTTACAGAACTGCTTTGTTTGTCCTACAGTATTTACTAATGTAGGTATAGCTGGTTATCTATGGCATGATTTCACTTTCAGGCTGACTTTGTATATATACATGCATTCAAAAAGTAATGCAAATTAGTGAATGGCAGGAATGCGTAGTTTAAGAAGCTGCATAGCAAAGAATTGGGTGTTTTGGGAATACGGACTATTCCACTTCAAGCTTAGCAGAAGCTTTCAACTTGTTGGCACTTTAATGAATTTTATGAAGAGAATTTTATGGCCCCCCTGAACATGTTGCATTCATCTCTGCAATAAAGAAATTGCAAAAAACTTTGGTACTAACTAGTGTGCTGAGTGACAGAATAAGTCAGAGGCTGAATAAGAATGGAAAGTGAAACTATTTGGCTCCATCATCACAAACATCAATCATCATCAAGGAACACACTGAAAAACGAAGCACTTACTTTCGTTGTACTTGCTTTTTTTCCTGTCTTTGAGTGAGCATGGATGGTGCTGAGATTTCAGGAAGCTGCAACCCAGATAACACATACATTTTGTGTTCTTTGTCTCAGAGAGAAGAATTCACATGCGCTTAATATGAGCGGTTAAGTTAAGACACTGAAGGAAAGGAAATGTGGCATGAAGCATCACATTTTGACAAAAGGAAGCAAGAATGGTTATAGGGAGAAAAAAGTAAAGAAAAAAGAAGAAAAAAGAAAAAAGGTGCAGCCTTTTACTTAGTTCTATTTATTACTGTTAGATTAATCCTGTTTGACATTAACAGCTTTTTCTTCCCATATAACTGCCAGATTGCTGTTAATTCAAAGAAAAAAAAATAATGGCAACACTATTTAAGCCCTAGTATTTAAAAAAAATAGTTTAAAACTATTTAAACTTATTTTGGAGATAAGTAGTTTTGCTATTTACATGTACTTTATTCATATGCAATTTACATGCAACTTTGCATTCTGCATCTTTTCCGCAGTCTCCTCAAATCATGTGTAAAAATGCTTGACCATTTAGTAAAGAGCTTGCCTCTGTCCACATTCTATAGGAGTTTTATGGCTACAGAGAAAATTAGCTTCAAAAGAAATTAACATTAATTTTTTTCATTAATACCCACTTTTCATTTAAGATGTATTGCTCTGAATATTACATGGAAGTACGTGCAGCATTTCAAAGTACAAATTTATTTACTCACTGTAGCTTTAAATGTTAGGCATTCCATATTTAATGCTTGGTTTCCCATGGAGAGTTTGGAAGGCATGGTCTTGTGACAGAGAAAGCTGCTAGACCATAACTTCCACATTACCAAAACTGAGCTCATGTTTCAGCTTCAGTGGCATTACTACTGTAAACAAGGCTAGTGAAATCCAGTTATAAGCTAAAAAAGATAAAAACTTTTCATTTTCCTTCAATCATCCTTTTCTGTGAAGTTGCAAACAGATGTGAGAATCATAGCCTTACTTCCCATGACACTAAATGAGTTGGTGTTTCTGGCTAGATCCTGAGGAGAGGAGAAATCCTGTCTATTTGTGTATAGGAAAGAATCAGAAGTCTATTTTGCTGTTACTACAAAGGATAAAGATATTAGGAATTTTTTTAAAATTTTTAAGTTTTCTAGACAGCAGGATGAGAGGTTATTACCAAGTACATTGTGAGAAGGAAATTTGGTTGGTAAGTTAACAGTGCCTATGTGATCCTCTGGACCGTATCTGGACAGGTCTTTTAGAAAGTTTTACTTATTCAGGGCATTTTTATTAAGTACAATATCTCTCGAGAGGTATCTGTTTCCAGCTTTAGCTATAGTTGAGAGGCAGTGAAGAAAGATTAAAAAAGAAAGAAAAAGATTAATTATAAAGCAAATAAATAGTTGAAGTTCAGAAAATTTCCAGCATTCAATAATCCTTTATAAAAGATAAAGTAGGTTTTCCTGTCATTTTCACTAATAAAGGTTTAAGTATATTTGCCTGAGTAATAGAAATCAGGAAATAATATTCAGTTATTTTCAATTATTTTTTTTAAACCAAAGGAATGATGCACCGTCTAGCCTTATGTGGTCAAATATAATTCAGTAATAATATTTATGATAATAAATCCAATTTAACTGTACTTATAACTTTATAACTTCATAGTAATGAAATATTGTTGAGTTTTCTACACTGTTAAATTAGGAAAATGCCTTGCTCTGTATATCTTTTCTGTTGTTCTCTCTTTTCATAAAAGTACTTAATCTGGAGATTTCATCAAAACCACAGGTGAGCAAAATGTTGGCTTCTTCTGGGGGCTTAAATCCTGACTTGGTGGAAGTCAGATGTAAACCTCTCATTGACCTTAGTTGTATTAGGATTTCAGAATCTTGAAATTTCCTAGGGTAGTCTTTCCAGGCTAAATACAGGCTGAACAAAAGAAATGTATGTGCACTTGTTCACCAATGTAGACAGTCAGGAAATATATTAGACTCCCAGAGTTTGAGAACAACCTTTTAGAACATTTTCTTCATGCAGGTGTTATGGAGAGGTGTGAGACTCAACAGTGTGGGGCTCTTTCCCCAGTGGATCACAGTGAGAGCCCGAACTAGGGTAATGGAGATTGAGCTTCAAGTCCAGCATCTGCTTGATGCACTCTTTCACCTTCCCATGGAGTGTTTTAACTTTCAGGTCATCCTGCTGTCTGAGCTGCTAGAACTACACAGATTTCAAAACAGGACCCTCTAGTCTCTGGGATTTCACCAAAGCTAATTACACTGAACAGCATAATTAAGTATATTATATTTTTTTTCAGAGCTACTTGGAAATGTCTAATGTGGCTTCATGCAAGGAGGCATGAACATCTAAATCTTTCTTTAAGGTGCCATAATTTTGTGGGGATACTCTGTCATTAATTGCTGCAGAAGTATGTCCCCCTTCTGTTCTTCCTTGTGGCTGACAAAACAAGTTACAGTGTTGTGCTTGTACCTGTTTGCTATTCTGCCTACTGAATATTTTACTTCTTCCAGACAGACTTTCCCAGTTAAATGCCACAGTCCAAATGACTTGCAGTAAAACATCCTTCTGGATGACATGGGCTCAGGCTGCTTCAGGCAGGAAGGATTCAAATCTGATTTACCACACTTCAATTTAGAAATTTTACTCAAAACCCTACTGCTTTTTTCCTGTTATGTGACTTGCGAACACAAGGATTGACCTAACTGACCTTATTCATCGGCTATTTCATGCCTCAACCCCCTGGCACCCCAGGGCCTTTTAGGATGTGTCTAGATGGCTCAGTACAGCACTGAGCATAGAGAAATATACTACCATTCATAGAAGCAGCAATATAGCTCTATTGATATGTCTACTTCTGTCCAACCTATTTTTAAAACACCACTGTCAAAGAAGAAAACTTTAAACATAATGCTATTCCTGGTTATCCTGAAGTGTCAAAGAAGAAGTTTTCAATCAAAACAGCATAACCAAATTAAAAATATTTACATTCCTGTCTTTGAGGAGCTCACTTTCCAGGTCATATGAATTCTAAAAATATTTTTATAGTCCAGGCTTTCCTTAAAAACACTCGAATGCCCACAATACCTCAAACCAGGACATTGACTAATAACGTTCATTGTTTAGGACTGGATAAGACTAATTGGTTAACAAAATCCAGATTCTTTAATAAGAAGTAAAATTAAAATATGAGATTTAATCTGGAATTTCCCATAGAACTTCTATTCTCAAATAAAGCAAGAGAATAAACTGAATACTGTATCGCAGATAATGGCAAAAATACCAGCATCAGACAAACATCCTTCAGTCTGTCCTAAAATAAAACGTCTTGTTGGCTTTGAATCTAGTATTGGATTAATTCAGAGTAGCAGGGAGATAGCAAGTCATAGCAAAAAACTTTTTGCCAGGAATCCTTTCTGAATTTTTTTTTTTAATTTTTCTTTAAACTACATTGCAGTTGCTTAGTAAAACTGTTGATGGAGGTGTATAGGACATCTTGCAGCAGTACTAAGCAGTGCAGAGCCTCAGAGGAGGCTATCTCATGATAAAAAATCTCTATGATGCAAGGGATTTCTTTTCAAAAGTTTTGTTTTGTTCTCTGTCTGATGGGTACCTTATAAGGGGACAAGGTACACACATTAAATCTAACAATGCAAAGTTCTTTTTTGTTTTTTTTTTTCGGGGGGACAGGACGTGTTTGTTTGTTTTGTTTTTTGTTTGTTTTTTGATTCTTGTTTTCTGGCGCTTTTTTGTGATGAAAGAAATATCACCTTCATACAGAAGGCACTGAATATTTTGATAGTCAGAACTTTTTGCTTATCATTTCTTCTCATTTCCTGCATTTCATGGAACCTACATAAGTGGAGTAATTACGAAGTGTAACGAATGCTCCATTTTTAGGTACCGACTTGTGAACAGCATCACTAGTTTTTAAAAGTATTTAGTGTTTCATAACAGAGATTGCAGTCTGCTGCCATCCCTGGGAAGAGTTAAGAAATTGCTTTACTTGTTAACACAGGGTGATACAGACCACCCCACAAGTATCTTTGTCCCAAATATTCTATGCTCCATTATGCGCTATTCTCTCCTTGCTTAATTACTAAAATATCTTGAAATTATAGATTCAGTTTCCACTATAGATATTTCCAGTAAGCTCATTATTGTGGGTTGGCTAGTTGCAGTGCTGATGGATATGGAGCTTGTTGGCTCTGGTACAGAACAAGAGGAGAGTTGTTAGCCAAAACCATTCTCCTGACTGTGATGTGTTGTTTCCAGGGCAGAAACACTGGTTGGGAGATTGTTTTAAATTGTTTTATTATAATGGTGTCTTTCACAAGGAATTAATTATATGCAAGTAGAGCAATGATAATATGTGACAGTCGTGGTTGCTGCTATGCTGCTCCATTACATCTTGTTTACAGCAATGAACATGAATTGTGTCTGTGCCAGTTGTTCTGTGAGGCATGAAACATTGACTTTGGCAATGAGAATAGTCTGTATTTTTTAAAATAAAACTCTGCTGTTTTAAATGTCCTGAAGTTTCATATTTTAGGGGGGAGAAGAGACCAGAAACAAAAAAATTTCTTATTGATAACTATAGGAAATCTCTGCTGCGCCAGGGTGCACAGAGACAGCAGATAAAACACAGCTGTTTACGGAATGTGAATTAACCTAAGGAAGAAAAATGGCCTTGTGAACTGGACATTTGGCTCAGATTTAAGAGATCTGGATCCAGTTCTGCCATGGATTTCCTTGAGCAAATTGTTTGATCTCTGTACTTTGGTACCTCATCTGTTAAACAAGGGAGAATAATCCTTTTGCCTGTCTCGGCTAATAGCTATTTAGGGCTGAGATTGATCCTTGCTCTCTGTTCCTAGAGCACTAAGCACAGTAAGACCCTGGTTCCACTGGGTCCCATCAGGTACTGCTGCAATACAAATGAGTGCTAATTTTAAAGCTATGCAGAATATAGTGATAATGAAGTGATCTCTTTTTTTTTTTCTTACAATTAGCAGAGTATACTGCACTTTAGAAAAGGGAAGTCTGTGGCTGTGAGTAATTTATTAGAGGGGATAAAGGGGAAAAGACTAGCTGAAAAGATGGAGATAGAGTATGCAGTCTTTTATGCTGAAGCTATTAGAGAATTGAAATTCAGACTTTTTTTAATGGTGCAGGAAGTATATCTGAAATTCGGAGCTGATTAAGGCCCTGGACTTGGGCTCTCTGCCCAATAACATAAAAAGCCAGCTATGACAGAAAAACAGAGGCAAGGAAGCTGGATAGAGAAGAATTGCGTATTGCACACTATTATCCCTGCTGGATAGATCATGGGCCTGCTGGCAGACTGAATTGAGAAACTGTTAAAAACAAACAAAAACCCCAACAGTCAAGAGCAGGGGAACTGTTTGTCTTACAGGGAGAAGCTTTGACGCAGTATTTATCAAGCGAGGTAGGAGGCTTGGAACAACCTCAGGGCATAATTTGCTGCTTTTTTGGCCTTTTTTTTAAGGACAATTTCTAGGAGTTGCTGTTTATAAACTGCCACAACAAAACATTGGGAATCAATTTCAGAGAGTTTATTGAAATTATGAAGTCAACACAGAACAAGGAAATTTACTTAAAAGCAAATTTGCTTAAAAATTTTGTGGGATAAAATTCACAAAGTCTCATTTTCATTTACAAAATAATGAAAACATTGAGGGGAAAAAAACAAAAAAGGCAAAACCCTGCAGGACCACGTCTGTATGTAATAGAAATCTGTGCTGAACCATTAGAATTGGGCAGCACCTCTGGTTTTATGACAGCTGATGATGCAATCTGAAGTGAAAAGAGCCTCTGCATTTCCACCTTTTCTGTACTCTTAGGGCAAATCCAGGCAATGCAGACTAATGGGATGTGGTAACCACTAGTAAAACTAAAGCAGCAAACTGATTTGTCAGATTCTTGGAGATGCAGAATTATTGTAATAAAGTTTTGTCTCTATAACAATCCATCTTTCTGGTAGAACACTGAAACCATAGGTACTTTTTAAAGAAAATATTGTTATAGTACAAATGTAGATGAATGGATCCACTTTGCTACCTTTTACTGTGCCTTGTGTAATATCAGCTTCTAGCTTTTGTTTAGTGAGAGAAGAATCAAGATTTTTTAAATTTAATAATTAACTTTTTCCTGCCTTTCATGCTTCAATTTAATTACCCATGTATTGGGCAAAAATAATACAGGAAGAGTATTTGTTTAAGAGGAAAGAAGACGATACATGTTTTTTTCAGACATTTCCATATGAAAAGAAAGATTTCTTCAGTTATTAATAAAGGAGAAGGAGTGTAGGGCAGAAGGTTTGGGGTTGGTTTGTTTTAAAATTTTAATAACTTCTTACTATTTTTGATTTTAAATATCTCTGCAACATAAGAACTCCATCTGTCAATCTGGAATTACAAAGAATAAGAGAGAAATGTTAAAAAAAAGCCTTTAAAACCTAAGCCATACAAGTCATTGCTGACTTTCTAGTTTTCTCTTTTCTAGAAGATACAAAAGTTAAGATCTAAAATTTGTTCAGGAAGTTTATGCCATTAGAAAACATTTTCGCATATGACAGTTTAGAGAAGAGAGGAACATGGATGACTTTAGCATACTGAAAAGCTGTTTGTCTACACCAAATATTTTGAGCATGTAAACAGATAGGAAAATATATGTACCCAATATATATGTTATATATATTATGCCTTAGGGAAACCTTTATTTTCAGGCTGTATTTTAGCTAACATAGATAATGTGAATATACAGTTAGAGAGATTTAACACTGGTTGGATTGAAACAGCAGGCCCCTTGCTCACACATAACCCGTTACTGCGTTAGCTAAACAGTGTGCAGTATTTCATTAAAAAGTTTTTGGAGTACAGGCTAACCCTAAAGTGCCAAATTCTTACAAATGCACAATAAATCCTGCTCTTTATCTCTTTTGTAATTCTAGTGAGAAATATTGTTAGTAGTTACGAGACTTAAAAACCTCCCTGAAACCCTTTGTGGTGTAAGTCTCAGTTTCTCTGCCTGCCCATGTGCAGGGTGAAAAAGCCTGACCAGGTTTTGAAGTGTCAGACCTAGCAAATGCAGATAGGCGATGCTACCTGCCCATAGGGCTAAATACAACCCTGGGAAACCTATCTCAATTGGGAATTTGGACTCTCAGTGCAAGATTCAGACAGTAATCAAGAGCATCTACTTCTAACACTGCCTAGGTCTCTATTTCCTTGAGGCAGAAATTGCCTGAGTGCTCAAACATGGATTTAGCTGCCCTGCTGAGGAGATAATGTTCGTCTTCCAGCTGAGTTCTCTTACTATATGACTTTAGACAGATAGCTGCCCAGTTCTGCTTAAATCCCTAAAGAAGTCTACAATGCAGGTCATTGTGCTAATCCACACAGATAGCTGCATCAGACAGTGGGTGGTAGAAATCAGCAGAACAAAGTGACTTTTACAAATATCCCAGTGTCATTTTTCCCCAGCAGACCATTCTTTTTCTGAAACGATTTGACTCCTGTACACCAGGAGAAAAGCTTCAGCATCAGGATTGTGGGATACCAGGGACATGTAAATTCACAATCCTTGTGTTGAAGTTACGCTATCATACATTGAAGAAAGTAGGTCCCAAATAAGGAGGGCTAGTCAAAGAGGTGCAGATGTAAATTAAAACCAGGCTTGAGGTCTGGACCTGAGTTCTTCTCTCCTCCAGAGGAAAAGCAAGTTGTCCTGCCTACTTGCTTCCTGTCCCTGTGGCTCTTAAATTTCCAGCTGCAGTTTTGCTCAGATTCAACCAGAGATGAAGAGTCTTCTCCATTTTTTCCTGCATGTGTTACAGCCTTGTGCTAAGGGCATGCAGGACACAGAAGGTCAAATCACCTTATAGGTGAGGAAAGCCCACGATCTAATTCTCCCCTACTATTTTTCCAGTATAGCACTGGATTAAATATAGGAAGAGATCTCATTTCGAGTCAATGACCCTGTGTAATGGCTGAGCTAGCCATATTTACTTCAAATAAATCAAGAGAGACTTTTTAAACTTTCAGGTAAGTCAACCAAAAAAAAAGGGGAAAAAAAAAAAAGCAGAGAAACTGTTTCAAATGTTGCAGTGACAAGATGACGAGCAAAAGGAGCTGCCCTTAATAAAATGCTACATTATACCTTCTGGAAAAAATATCCTTCTAATCTGTCATCAGAGCACAGCAACACGGCTTTTATTTCCTCTCTCAAATGTGTCAGGGACAGAGCATCTTTGAACACCAAAATCAGTGGAAGTGTATCAGTTTAAAATTCATCTGAGAGTCCGGCCCTTTATTAGAAGTATTATTAGAGCTCTCTTTTTTGCAGTTATCTTTCAGAAAAGCTGGCAACTTGGGGTTAACGTTCTGTCAAAAACCTATCATTTTCTGGCTCCCACCATCCTCCTTTGCAGAAGCAGCTTGACTTGCTGTACAAATGTCATTAGTTCCACAGGGAGCTCCAGACCTTTGAATGTCGCAGAACACTCTATTATTTAGTACTGCTATAAGATAATCTTTTCAACTGCTGTTTTCTAGTGAGAATTCTCAAAGACGAACTTATAAAGAACAGATGCCAGCTTTCAGTCACTCAGGAATTTTGTCAGTAAAGTGACTTTTACCTTTATCCTCTGGGACTTTGATTTTCGGACACAGATATCAAGCTTACAAAATGTCTATCACTGACAGGCTTCATAAAGGTTTGATTCTTCTTCCCTTTCTTTCCATATTTTCCAATTCAAAAAACACCCAGTACCTTCATCTGTCCATCACTTCTGGGAAGAGTGTTACCAAGAACTGTTTTAAATACATGCTTAACACAGAGCTGTAAGTAATTAAATATGTGAGCTGAAACAGAAGGATTTCAAAGCACAGTCACATTTCCTTTCTTCTTAAATAATGCCACCTATGTGTGAGAATTTTAGGGTTCATTTTGTCTGCAGCAAATGTTCTCTTTGTAGGATGTGAGTTATAATAACTTGCTTAGCTGAAGTTGCCTTTTTCAGATAGTAAACCCAGGACATATTCGTGCATGTGCTGTTTTCCTCAGAGAAGTCCCCCAAAAGGCGTATCAAAGCAAAGAATAATGAACAATGTTACTAAGGCACACTTTGTAAGTCTCTCAGGTGTAACTGGTTTGGGTGGAAGGGAAATGAGAAGCAGAGTTGAACATGGTTACTCAGACATATACAGGTCTTTTTCCTGATGCTGGGTTGAACAGAGTGTCTTGTATTCCCTAGCACAATCCAGAATAAACCAAACTTTTGTTTTAACATTACTAGCTAGATGAGAGCTTAGAATTGGTCGACATGCACATTGTATCACATTGTCATCTCTCTGGCTGCCAGGATTTAACATTGGTGCGGCTCATAATGCACTCTTGTCAGTGTCCAATACTCTCAGTGGAGTCAAAAAGGCAGCAAGGAAACCAAGAGCAGAAGTGAACTGGGTACTGTATGCACATCACTTCTCATATTGGTAATCAGCATGACATCTCATAGTGATATGGATATTTAGAGGAGTTAGCCATCAAAGGATACCATACATGTAATCTTCTCTAGTGAGGGCCAGGAAACTGTGTCTTCTCCAGTGAAGAGCTTTGTTTTTATTACAAATGGGAGTTTTAATAAATGGTCAAACAAAGAAAGCATAGGAGAATACTCTGCATGTTATAAGGCTCAGTGGATTCAATATGGCACATTCTCTGTCAGCATTAAATGATCACATTTCTTTGAAGAATCTTAAATTTTGCCAATAGGAAGTTACAATGGTCATTTAAAAAACCATGATCCTACACAGAAAAATCATCTACAGAAAATTCTAATTTCGAATAGTCAGGCCAGGTTATCATCCATCCTGTTGGTCTCAATATTCTTTATCTCTGTGTGATCTTGTTATTTTAAGTGGAAAAACATCTCTGTTCTAAATCTTTATTGCATTTGGGAAAAATAGAAGTCAATGCTTAATGCAGTTCATAAATCAAAAATGTTATTAGTAATATATTCTCTTTTAAATCTAAGTATTGAAAAGTCCAGTTACTATTTTTAAAATAGAAGAAAAATATTGCTCCAATATTTCACTGTTCTCATAATAAAAGTGAAAAAGCAATGTACACTGATTTATTTTTATTATTTTTCTTAAGGAATTTAAGTGAATTATGGGATGATTCGAGTCAAACGCAGGAACTATTGATTTTGTTTGTTTGTTTAAGTATGACAAAACACTTTTGGCAGATTAATTTCTGTAGTATGTTTCCAGGAAAAAGAAATGGTTGTATGTTTTACTTGAAGCTCTCGAATGGTGCTGCGCTGGATAGAATACTTCAAATGAACCAATAATAAAATACTGACCCTATAATTTGACAAAACTAGAAAGCTTATTTTAAATAAATTTATTTTCATACAAAGATGGGTTTCTTCACTTGAGATAGCAGGAGATACATTGCTATATGAATATCTGCTTCTTCACTTTGAAAATCACTTGATTTCTACTGCATTACATAGTGGCAATCAAAAAGTAATGTCATCTCAAATGCAAAAATTCCCTGAAAATGCATCATAAATTTAATCTAATTTATTGATACATTTATCCTGCTTATAGCCAAAATATACTTACTATAGTCAAAAGTTTCCACAAGTGGACACACTTACAATAATATGTAAAGCTTGAATAAGCCTCTTAATATTTAGGCCATGGTAGTTTTAATGCATTCACTGAGCTGTGCAGACAGGGAATTAATTATGCCAGTAGGCTAGACCCTCTAGTAGGTCTACCATATTTATTCTGGAAAGGTTTATATTGGTTTATGGGGAAAAAAATGGGAAGAGGAAATTCTCTTCCTTACAGCTGCTAAGAAAAAACTACCTTAACTACTTTTTTGGGCATTTTTTATCACACAGCTTATACCCAGATGCATTTCATATTTCCACTTGCAGATAAAATTTCTTTAGAGATAATAGATCATATTTAACTTTATGAAAATCAGAAAAAAACCTAAGAGTTAATGTGTGAGAGTTCATGGCCTTGTGGTCTTAATATGAATTATTATGGTGCATTCAGCAGTCTTGAAACACACACAAGTTTATTCAGCATAGTACAACAACCAGTTTGAATGACAATGAAAACTTGTTGCCACTCATAAAGTGTTAGTTTGACTTTAAATTGACGCTATATGCTTTTAAAGAGCTAAATGACTATCAGTTTTGTATGAGCCCACTCGTGATTTTTTATTTTCTAGTACTGAGCCATTCTCAGCTTTATCCACTTTTGAGAATCTCACTAAACAGACAGTTGTTACTGAATAATAGAATTACAGGGGAGACAACCTCAAACATGCAACTCAACTTCTGTCTTTTTTAATTTATTAATGAGTATATTTTGCCATTCTATCCCCTTTCAATTGTGGAGTTGCTGAAGTCCATATTTGCTTCTACATCGATCATTTTGTATGTCACATTTTCCATTATCCTTCATTATTCCATTGTAACCTCTTAGTTCTGCTCCCCTGTTTGCAATTTAGCATTTTTAGAGGCTGCACTTTGAATTTCTCACAGTCACCAGGACATAATATGTTCAGTAGCTATTCTCGTATTTTACAAAATGTGTTCCTAAATTATTCTGCTGCAGATTACTTTTCACAGATGTCTGTAGAAGTAATTATCTCATATAGAAAGAGGCTTAGTTAATCAGACAGACTGCTTCTGTTTGAGTTTTACCATTAGGTTCATCCAACTGTCTACGTGTTTTGAAATTCTAAGGAACACAAAAACTGCTACAGATTATAAAGACTAAATATATATTACAAATGAGATTAAATTTAAAAAGAAAAAGAACAGAAGAAAAAAAAATAAAATTAAATATTTCCTAAATCCCTATAAATAGACAGCAAATTTCTGTATCACAAAAGTCCTTAATTTTGCTAAATTTTCTCATTACAGTGAGCTGGGGAGATTTATCTCATGAACTATTCTGTTTGATCTGCAATAAACCTGCTGAAATTTACCACTGTACCTGGAGCCAAGAGGAGATAGCTGATGTGTTCCAAATACAGAAACAGAAAAGTATTCTCCAAAGAAGGAATAGCAAAGTTATTTGAATAAATAAAAACTCTTGTGTCTAATAGTCTTGAGAGAAGGACTCCATACTTCAGTATGCTTGTTCTCAGTTCTTTGATGTAGAGGTTGTCCAAAAATCATTACCTTCCACTTTAAAAGTTTTCTTTCATAAGAGAAAGATTTTGTAAATGAATTTTCTGATGAGTATTGGTAATGATTTTTAAGATAACTGCTCATTTTCCAGATATTTTTCCCATAAAAATGTCCCATGAATCCAGCCAGCCTTAAATAAATAACTAGAATGAAGGATTTTGGTTAAAAGCCTTCCCAGCCATTTTGAGTTTTAAAGACGCGATAACTTGGTACATATCCTGAAAAAAATGATACTCAAAGTTCAGGAAGCCAATGTTTTCAGTCGGGGTGAGAATCCTTTTGAACCTCTATAGGTTCAGTTGTATATAAATTTCGTCCAGTTTTCCTGTTTGTTTCTTGCTGAGGAAAAATTTTTCTGTTTTGTTTGTGGCAGTCATTCTGTGGCACAATATGAAAACAATACAAGCCTTTTTGTGTTTCTATTCAGTCTTTCTCCTAATTCAACCTGTTAATGATGCTTTTGGAAGACATAAGACAGTATGGGAAAATGCTGATGTTATAACTACTGTTACAAACTCTGCTTGCTTGTAACATGACATTAACAGATGGAATATTAGACTGGTGTTTTATCAGTCCATATACAATACATTTACTGCACAATATGTCGTGTGCTACTTTTATTCTACACCTATCATTTGGTAGGTTAATCCAAAAAGAAGTTAGTGACACATTCTTATCAGACAAAATTAGAATATTCTGGTCTACTGTTCCAAAAGAAGCTGGAAAAGGTGAAGCAAAAGGTCTACTACCTATCAAACTGGACCTATAAAGGACTGACAGCAACACTAACTGTTTCAGGCTTTGCATCTTCTTTCTCACCATCCATGTTGCCGCTTTCTATGCAACTGCCCATGAGGGTTGCATTCAGCTGTCTCATGACCTCAGCAATGTGCCTTCACCCAGCTTTCATGTTAAAAATAAAAAAAGCCCTAACAACTCCCCACCCCCCTGCCCCGGTTTCAATAGTGAAGACATTGTTATATTCTTTTTTTTTCTTCCAATATTTCAAATAAATTCTATAATATTTCTATTAATTGTCTTCCAGGCTATATTTGTTTTTTCTTTCCCACTTTTGTCCCACTAAGTAAGTCTTCTCACCCATTGTAATTTAAATTTAGTTTGAGTATACCTATTCTAAACTGCATTCTGCAGTGAAAACATTTACCTTTTACCCCACCCCACCCAGAACCATCTTTCTCCTGATCTCCATTAGTATCTATTTCCAGAATTAAGCATATGAAGGTTCATTTATAGCTTTCACACCCTTGAGATATAAACAGGAGAAAGTATAATTGGTAGTGAGAATTTTGAAGTACCTTTATAATTTAGGAACGTGAATCCAATTGAGCTTCAGGGACATTGGTTTCTTTAGTTGTGGAGGTATTTATAAATTAATTTTTGTGTTTGTAAACTTATAAATAAAATCAGATTAAATGGTTCCTGCAGTAGCAAGGGACTTGGTTTGATGAACTAGGAGGACTTTTTCACTTGGCCACGTAATCAACTTGACTGGTTAATGGCCCACAGGCAGTTCCCACTTACTGGCAACTATGCCACCTGGGGGGTCTTGCCTTTGTCTATCCGTGCAACAGCAAGTTCTTATGTGAACATCCTTTCTGTTTGACAGTAGAAAAGATGAGTAGAGCTGACTTATTGTAAGAAAACCCTGTAGGAGCTCAAATGACCAAAATGGGAGAACCTCTTTCTTCTGGCTGCACTGCTGGGTGCTGCTCTGCAGACTGGCAGACCAGCTCAGATGAATGGCAGGAATGGACGAGATCCAGGCACTTCTGTTGTTTTATTTGTTTACATTTTATGTTAAAATACTGATTTGAATTTAACTGTGGTAATTTATAGCCTCATGACAAAATGAAGAAAAATGTCTTAAACAGAGAACAGTGTTGTATCAGTTAAATTGTCCCATATTTTTAAATTTTTGTAGCTGGACTGCCCACTTTTTAAATGTAAAAGTTAATTTAAAAAATTTAAGAAAAAATAACAGCTTCCTGAGGAGAGGCAGTGGAGAGGGAGGTACTGAACTCTTCTCCTTGGTATTCAATGATAGCATGTGTGGGAATGGTTCAAAGCTGCACCAGGGGAGGTTTAGGCTGGGCATTTGGAAGCATGTCTTTACCAAGAGGGTGGTCAAACACTGGAACAGCCTTCCTAGAGAGGTGGTTGATGCCCCAGGACTGTCAGAGTTTAGGAGGCATTTGGGCAATGCTGTTAATAATCTACTTTAACTTGATCAGCTCTGAATTGGTCAGGTAGTTGGACAAGATGGTCGTTGCAGGTCTCTTCCAGCTGAAGTAAGTCTATTCTATTCTGTCTATTCTATTCTATTCTTCTATGGATGGACTCTGCACAGCATGCTGTGTTGATTGGAGGTCTGCTCAATGTTGTACAACTTGGTGTTCCCAGTATATAAAGGGTCATAAGATTATCTATATTACTCTTTCTTTTAGTATTAGCTCTAATTAACAGCATTTAAAATTATACTTTACAGAGTCTGGAAACTTTTCTCACCGGAGTCATAATGTACCAGCACCTCCCAATGCAAAACAGCATCCCATGCGATATTTCAGAGGTGGTCGTGCTTATGAACGGTAAGTACAAAGGACTACATCCCCTAGCAGATGAAATACCAGTCCTTTGCCATGCCAGAATCAAGTGTGTGAGCTTTCCATTATGTTTCTGAACATGAAGACAGACAAGCAAGAAATTAATCTAATAAGAGCAACTATGTCCATACAAGGAAGTATCTTAGATGTTGTGTAAGGATTATGCATTTCCTAATGAACAAAACAAATACTTTTACATTTTTGATAAAAAGTTACCATTGAATATGGTGAATGCTGCAAGGAATTTCCTGAGTAACTTCTTGATAAGCAGTTTTCTACTGCATAGGACTAGAAACCTTAGCAGGTTGATCTGACTTGATAATGACCTGACTTAGTTAATATATAAAAGTTTCTTCCTGTAATAGAAAGAAAGAATAAGTTCGGATTCTCTAATGTTATTCATGATGTGAAAAGGTGTCTTAGGTAGCTACAGAAGACAGAACTAGGGGTCCTGAAAAACTAGAGTGCCTTCATAGTTGTTTGCTAGAGGTTAAAGAAAAAAGCCCTCTGACAGATTGAGTACCATGGAGACATAGGATTTTTTTTCAGAATACACTGCTGTGTACCAAAGCCACAACATCTATGGAATGGAAACTGTTGGATCACCTTTACTGAAATGATAATGACACATCTTTGTGAGGATTTTTTTTTTGTTCTCCAAATATAGTTAGGAAGCATTGTACTCATATATATTTTCTGTTCCAAATTGAGGACTAGAGATAGATATCACAGCACCCCAAAATTTTTGCATTCATTTAGAGGGCCAGATGAAGGCAAACACTGAAATTTATCATTCGCTGCAAAGTTGAATGAATTTGGCTAAATCTTAGAGTACTGTATGCTCATAATGCAGATATCAAGAAAAATTTCCTCTTGTAGAAGTTGTGTATATAACAGTTCCCCTAGGTTTCTAGCGTAACCAAAAGTAGTCACCCTCTGACCTCCTACTTACAGATGGTCTTTTTCCCCATTTGCCAGTATGATCCATCTTTTGTGGTGATAACTCAGGCAAAGCCATTTAGACATCAGTGGTCATGCTGGCACAATCACAAAGTGGTATAAATGGAAACCTTGCAAGCTTTAATCAGAAAAATAAATCAAGTTATCAATAAAGAGATGAAGCAATAAAAATTATGATGTACCAGCACATGGAATATTGATTAAAGATTGGACTGTTTTAAGACAGCTATGGCAGAAATAGAAAGGTCAAAGGGAAGGTAATTAAAATGGTTAGAAATATCTCACTTTCAAAGGGATGCCAGCCTACAAGACTGTGATGCCTATAATACTCTCAGGCTTGCTTGGGGCTAGAGATCACACAAACTAATCTGTAAAAGAACAGATGAATGACTGGCAACTAGCTAGCATTAATTTTCATAACATCACAAGCAATCTTCAGTCAGGAGCTGATCTGATTTCATTCCTCTTATATAAGACTCCTGAGCCCAGAGATTCATGGCCCCAAAGCAGCCATGGACATCTGTACAAACACATGCAGAGAGAATGTGTGTTTCAGGCAACTACAGTTGGAAATTTTCAGTTCTAATCAAATAGGATTATTATTTTTATGAAGAAACAATGCTAAGGAATCACAGAGATTAAATGATGCAAGTAACAATTTATTCTGTCCAAACAAGTAGTGTTACATGTGGGAAATAATCATAAATCAGTATTGATTACACTTCTACTTCTGACTAATTAGCTTTCCACATTTTCAGTTAAAATGTCATGAGTGTAACAGATAAAAGTGCCCTGCAGGAATTCATGAATAACCTTTACTCTGTTGTGTTTCCTGTCCAATGATAATTTCTTTCTTTGGAGAAGTGAACTCTACTACCTCAGGTAACAAGGCAACATTAACATACTCCATTTTGTAGCACACAGACCATTATTCAAATGGAATTATTTGAATGGAGAAAAAACATCAATATTATTAAACATTAAAATACTACTGAGGTGACCAGGTTTGAAAAGTAGAGTAATGGGAAAAAACGAAAAACAGGAAACCTTTACTCATGGTGAGCTCCGCCTGGCCCAGCACAGTTTTGATGGCCTTCTTTGATTAGGGAGGGAGGTTGATTTAAGATATCTTGCTGAATGGAACTTTTCTCTTTCTATTGGTTCTCCTTTTAAAGGAAGGAGAAAAGAGAAAAGAAAAAGAAAAAACAAAACAGAGGGATAGAGAAGGAGAGATCGACACCAGTCCTGCTTCCTTAAAGATATTTTCCAACCTAAACAGCTCTATGATTCTATGATTATGCTACTCTGACATTATAGGAGAAACTCAATATTTCATATTACATGTTCTTGAGAAGAGATGAGTTGAATTTTTGCAGGAAGTGAACAGTACAAACAATATAAAGTTGTTATTTTACTTTGAAAGGTTAGTCCAGTTTAGCAATTTTCAATAATATTATATCAGTTCATGAGAAGGAAATCCCTAATCTCTTTGAAAGGTGAAAAGTTTTTCTTATTTTCTCTCTTTCATTCATGATCGCTGAACTGTTTCTCAACATTTAGAAAATTACAGTTTCTCACCAATCAGTAGTTTCAGAACAATCGCATTTCATATCTTAGTAGAGTTGGTCTGGCTGGAATCATGCCATAATGATATGCATCATCAAGAAAACAATATTTTTTTTTAATCCAATAAAATCATCTATTTCAAAATCTGGTTTGACTTTCTCTGTCTACAAATTTTAATATATGAGACTAACAGATGACAGTATTGACTGGTATTTTTTTAGATTTTGCATTCTTTAGAATCTATATACCATCACAATACAGTATTGATCTCTGCCTAAAGCAAAATCAAGAAAATTGTTTTTACAAACCACAAAATCTATCATGATGTTAATATATTACTAATTGAAGAAGTGGTTAAATAAATGAACCTCACAGTAAACATGAGAGCTCAATACACTGAAAATATAAAGCTTTGGCAAGAAAAATTACACCAGCAAATTTAGCTTTAATATAGGGACTACATTACCCATTTAACAGTTTAGGCAGTGTAAAAACCACAGTGTTGTCACAATGTCAAAAATGCTCTCCCCCTGAGTGGCAATATGCAGAGAGTATTGTGCTTGCTTTCTTAAAGTTTGATCAGAAATAGCTGGAAATGTAGGTGACAGAGCCTATAAAATCCTACCAGCTTCTCAGATTACATGTAGAGGTGAAACCTTTCTTTCCCCTCCTGCTGTGTAACTCATCTTTGCCACCAGATCTTGAGACATCTCTTGCATCAGCACTGACCCTGCTTACTCATACCAATGTCCAAGTAGAAATTGCCTTCCCTCCACCCTAGTTATCTGATGAAATGAATATCATGGGAATAAATATTAAACAATGTTTGATACAGAATTATGGTTTTCTATATTTTTTCCCTTGTTCTAATTCTATATATTCAGTTGAAAACAACTTCTGAAGATCCCCACACTTTTTGTTATGCCACATACAAATATTTTAACTTATCTAATACTTGATAAGTACTGAAAAGGTATGAGAATCTGAGTACCCATAAAAATGGGTAAACTAAAATGTAAAGCCTGTGATGGAGGAGTAACTTGTGTGTCTTTCTTGGTCTTGTGGTCTGCATGTTAATTCTATCACTTGGGCAAAAAAATCAGAAAATTTGTTTTTAAAGATCCTGTAACCTTCATTGTTGCCTTGAGTAGCAGTGAAGAAGTTGACAGATTGCAGGTTCCTATTTGTAGTCAGCAAAACTCCTTTTATGTCTCATTCTCTGCCAGAAAAGAAAAGGAAGCTACTCAGTCAAAAAGATATAGTATTCCATTCAGGAAGGCAGAAAAAGAAGGTGGAGACAAAGGGAGCTGATTGCAGGAGTTCGTTACTCTCAAGGAAGTGAGTACACACAGAAGTAAGTTAGGGCCCAGAATAGTCAGGGCATGAGAAGGAGAACCACAAAAAGCACTACTTATATTGATAAAAAAACCTCTGCAATTCATGTCAATTTCTCTTGCTGCAAAAGTGGATCTATTTTTGTCTTCTAAATACTGTGTGAATTTTTAAATCAAACTATCATTTAAATTTTTAAATGTCTCTTTTTTTTTTTCCTTTTTGCTGCCAAATGAAAAAAAAATAAATCTGGACTCATCACTTTCATGCCTTGCTGACTTTTTCCATTAGTCTTTCCTTTTTGTGCCCTATAACTTTTCAAATATCTTCCCTAAGTTCAGAAGCATTAGGTACTCTCAAAATTATAGCTCTTCACTAGATTCTTTGTCACAGAAATACAAAAGGGAACTTCAGTCCTTCCTTAATAAAACCTCGGTTTCTATTCAGGACAGAAATTGAAAAGGAACAGTCTTCACATCCTAAGGAACCTTGGACAGATGTAGGGAGGTCCCCTCTTAACCTAGGAGGTGACATTAAGTTTGTTTGTAGAAGGGAAGAGAAGAAGGAGAGGAGAGGAGAGGAGAGGAGAGGAGAGGAGAGGAGGGGAGAGGAGGGGAGCGAAGAGAAGAGAAGAGAAGAGAAGAAGGTTAAAGGAA
>KZ505800.1:381123-402963 GCA_002844005.1 Limosa lapponica baueri | reverse complement strand
GTGACATTAAGTTTGTTTGTAGAAGGGAAGAGAAAGAGAAGAGAAGAGAAGAGAAGAGAAGAGAAGAGAAGAGAAGAGAAGAGAAGAGAAGAGAAGAGAAGAGAAGAGAAGAGAAGAAGGTTAAAGGAATTTATGCACTTGTGTGTGTGGACTACCTAATACTACCTAATACTGTGTATTAGGAAAATTTTGTTCACTGAAAGGGTTGTCAAACATTGGAACATGTTTGGTTCCAATAAATGGTTGAGTTTGGTTTGGTTCCAGGTAAATGGTTCCAGGTAAATGGTTGAGTTACCATCCCTAGAAGACATGTTGATCTGGTGCGTACGGACATGGTTTGGCGGTGGACTTGGCCATCTTAGGTTTACAATTGGACTTAATGTTCTTAAGGGTCTTTTCTGACCTAAGTGATTCTACAGTTCTATGATTCTATTCCCTCTCTCCTTTTATGCACTGCTTTCATCACTGAGATCTCTACTGAAGTGACCTTGCCAATTAAAAGGCATAAAATTTCTGTAAATTGCTAAGCCACTGCATGACAGCAGCTTTGCCTCTTCAGCTCTTGTTAATTGCCTCTGTCTCCTTGAGAGGTTGTCATAGCCAGGTAACCCAAATCTATATTTTTACCATTTTCTTCTTCCTTCCTCTCCTTTCCCTTCCACAGGTTTCAAATTTTTATTTGAAGTATCTTGAACATTCCTGACTATAATACATATGTTGTTATTATTATTATGAAATTTTATGAAATGTGTGCAATTTCTGGAAAAAATAAGCCAAGTCCAAAACATTTGCAGACTAATACTGTTATCAATGTAACTGTGCTATAATCTGCCTTCTGCTCAGATATAGATAGATCTGCTCTCTTTCCTTTATATACATTCTAATATTTAGAGGTTTATAATATAGAATAATGTGAAATAAAGAATTAAAAAATTGAGCTTTTTAGGCTACAATAGAGAAGATTCAGATGTGATAAACAAGAAAATCTCCAAATGTATAAAGACTTTTTAAAGTAGGAATGTCTGTTCACTGAATCTGTGGAAGACAGAACAAACTGTAAGTTGCTTAAACTGCATTAAGTAAGATTTTGTTTAGATATCAGAGAACCTTTCTGTATTTGTAAGATTAGGGAGGGAATGGAATAGGTTACCTAGGAAAGTTGTGAAATCTCCCTCAGAGTCTTCAAAATCTGCCTCTTAAGCATCTGTTAGAAATGACATAGGTATAGTCATTCATTCCTTGAGGCAAACAGTGCACTAATGACCTCCTGAAGTCCCTTCCAGTTCTGTGTTGCTCATGTCCTACTTTGGGGATTGGGAGGGAGACGGGAGGGAAGCTGCAGGAGTGGCTTCTGTGAGAAGCTGCTAGAAGCTTCCTGCATATCTGGTAGAGCCAATGCCAGCTGGCTGCAAGGCAGACTCCTGCTGGCCAAGGCCAAGACCATCAACAACGGTGGTAGTGCCTCTGGGATAACATATTTAAGAAACTATAAAAGTGCTGCACAATAGCAGCTGAGAAAGAGGAGTGAGAATATGTGAGACAGCAACTCTGCAGACATCAAGGTCAGTGAAGAAGGAGGGGGAGGAGGTGCTGCAGGCAGAACACCTGTAGTGAAGACGATGGCGACACAGGTTGTCCCCTTGCAGTCCATAGAGGACTCTGGTGGATCAGATACCTACCCTGCAGCCCATGGGTCCTTTTCCACTTTTTTACTTTTTGGTTGATATTATTTAATAATGTAACCTTTTGCAAAACATTGAAGAGATTCTCTTCAGCAGTTCTTAACTATTTTTTGGTTCAGTTGCTTCATTTTTAGTGTTGTTCTGCATGACTAGACCAGAATTTAAATGAAAATTATGCACTAAGGATGACTTGTAACCAGATGTTAGCTAAACTTCTACCTTTCAACACTTAATCTGCTTTGTTTTGTTTAATGACTGGCCTCTAGTTAGATATCTTTATTGTTTTTTACTCATTATGATTATACTATGAAGTACAGTTCAGATCAGAACTGTTGGCACTGTATTACACTTTGGTACTGAAGACAGTTCTTCAGAATTGCCTCTTATGGATTTTGAGAATTATTTCTTAAGTATGAGTTTCAGAATATCAGACTAGCTTTAAAATGTAAGGCAATATTTCCACTTACTCTAGCTTTATATAAAGCAAAGATAGGAAGTAAAAGGAAAGGTGTATAGAGGGATATTATTTGATGATTTAGAAGGAGCTGGAATAAGTGGCTCTATGTAAAATAATAAACTGAAAAAGGCTTTACTTCAAATATCTGTCAGGCTGAATGACATTAAGTCATGACATAATGCAAGGAGATTTTCTGTAAAAATTTATACAAGCACAGTCTCCTATGAAAATTGTACCTAATTTACTAGGTCTCCAGCATCTTCCAATTTCTTGAGGGTAGACAAAGTCTACTTGACATATTGTTGGGCAGGGCAACTTTGGGGGCATGGAAATTGGAGTCCTGAAGGACAGATTTTTTGGGAGACTGATAGAAAACTGACTGAATAATGCTGCTCATCTTTAGCCGTATTAAAATATGCTCTGAGTGATGAATTAGTCCTCAGGTAAGACAATCAAAGCTGCAATTTTTTACTTCAGTGGCACCAACACAAATATTGGGATGCTGACCTAGCCATGAGGAATAAACATTTATGAATGAAGTCTGTTCGTTACAAACAAGGCAGCATAGACGTTCCCTGTGGAACTGCCTAACGTATCAAGATCCAATGAGAAGAACCATCCAATGGTTTCCTTTATCCTGCTTAGATTTGCTTCAGAAATAAATATATATTGTCTGAGTGCTTATAACAGTGTAAGAGGGTATATGTATGAATGGTGCGCATCATCGTATTTTGTTATTTTCACTTGAAGGATATGCCAAATATTACTTGGCTCTGCTTTTTTTATTGACTATATGCCTCTTCTAGGCCACCTAGATTATCAAACAGTAAATATCTTTGAAAAATCTTATCAATTATTTTCATAGCTGTGTGCTGCATAGCTAGACAAATTCCAAACACTTTTCAATTTCAAAATGAGATCTTTTAACTTTGAAAGGAAGAATATTTTCATATCTTAATTGAATTACTTGCATGATTGGAAAGATGAATACATCTCTTCTTGTTTTATTGTCAGCTAAAGTATCCAAGTATCCTAAAGTATCCAAAACATTCTATTAATCTTCTGTAGTAGATCTAGTATAATACAATATCAAATTTAGTGCAAGCAGTTTTAGATAACCTACTGATAATGTTTGATTTTAAAATTATTTTCTATTGAAAAAAAAAGAACACTTTTTCTATTGTGAAAAAAAGAACACTTAACCAAATAGATGTGCCAGGCAACATAGAATACTTCCCTTACCAGTCTCTGCACTAGTGAGGTGACTGCTGGCAAACTGCCTGCTTCCCCTCCTTGCAGTGATACCCACCTTAGCGAGGGACTGTATGATCGTTCAAGGAAACAAGGCCTGATCCAGAGTAACAGTGCTGCTGAGACAGAGAGATCCTGGTCCTGGTCTGCGTCCACCTTGAATATCTGCTCGGCACTTCTGCATTCCCACCAGTAGCTCTATCTAACTGCTGCAATGTTTCTAAGCATCTTTCTAGTGCTTTTTTTTTTAGGTTACAATAAATGTATTATTTATGACTAACACAGTTTCTTGGAAACGAGAGTCTTAGCAGACTTGACTGTCTTGTAGTACAAAGGAAACTAAATGCCGGTCCCACTTCAGAGCTCACCAAGACCTCTAAAAAAAGTCTCTGATCTGTGTTCTTTCTGCTCCAGACTCTCACTTCTCTGTTCCACAGAAGAAGCTATTGTTTTATATTAGGAAGACCTCAGACATAAATACCTGCCCAGACTTGCACACACTAAGACAATTAGAATTTTTTTGTATATTGTGGTATGCTTCTATTTTTAATAGAAATGTCTCTAAACATAGCGAAAAAAACATATGTAAAACAATATTTCAGCCCTACACATTGGTGTCTTTCAGTTTGTATGCCCTTCTCTGCAATGGATAACGCCAGAACACATCTATCAGTTTCTTGGATGGAAGGAAGAGTAGAGAAGGGGTGTGTGGTCAACCTGTTTTACCTTCTGGCCTTTCATCACAGGACTTACATCTTCTTGCTACTTTACTTAAGATTTAAACAAAAATTCCTACTAGATTCTCTAGGTAAATGGTAGCCATTTCAACCAAAAGTTATGGATGAGCAAATTTTCTTTCCTTTTTTCTTTTTTTTTTTTTGTCCTGCTGCTGTTGCATGATGGCAGGAAATATAATCTTCCCATTCAGCACAGATTAATATTTTCAGTGATCCTTGAAAAACAGCTGTTACATTGGCTGAGACTGGATGCATTTCTGAAACTACCAATGTGCAAACAGCTAACCCTTTAAAACTGTATTCCACATATAATGACATTTCTGTTTGAATCAGATTATACCTTCAGAGACTAAAGTTAGAAGCTTAAAAAAATAATGAAAAATAGAACCATTATTGACCATATTTTAAAAAAAATCACAAACAAGCAAACAAAAAACCAAGATTCGGTAGTTGAGAGGCTATAGCAGGTACCTTTATATACATAAATACAGACATATATTTTTATATATATATAAAAATCAGGTACTTTTTTATATGGTTTAACCACCAGAGAAGGGGTCAAAATAATAGTAACCATAGGTTACACTAAATTTATATTTAGAATGTATTTGGCTATATTTTACAGATCAGAAGAGGCAGATGGTGTTCCCTATGATCAGCCATGTCTTTAATGGCATTTACATGCCAGAATTGCAAAACTGTATAGAATCCACCAATGTTATATTTTCAGATTGGCTGGCATTTTTGCCCAGAAGGTGAACTCTGCCTGAAGATAAAACTTTGTATGCATATATAGTGAAAAAAATTTTGAGTCATATTTTCTTTCCAAATGTTGCACTTTGAAAATGCACAGTAATGAAAATGGAAATACAAATATGAAATAATAATTAGTCACGTTTTTGTTGTATGTTTTTCCATGTGCTGCCAAACTGTGGAAGGTAGCTTTTAAGACCTCTAAGTGCAGTGAGTAAGACCTTGCATTTCACAGGATCTTACCTTCATTTGAAATCAACAAATCTATTTCGACTGCCCTGTATTTTTCTTCAGGCTAATGCTATTTTTCTTCAACAGCCGAGCAGTCACTGCTGTATTGAATTGGTACAACTGTATGAAAACCAATCACACTTGGGTTGTAAAATAGCCAGATCAGACCTGATTGGGGTATTGAATTGTCTGATGATTACCCTGGATGACAAAAATATAGTTTGTCTTGTCACAGAAAGTATCGTTTCTTTGCATCTCTGGGATGCTATGCTGAAGGGAGAGTCACTGGCCATTTTGTGGGAGAAAAAATACTCACTGTTCAAGGACAGCTTGCTTTTACCAGACAGGAGATGGCAGAATGACTCACAAATTACAGTCATGATGATTCTCACTGTCAACATATTTGACACCACAGAGGACTTGACAGTGATTCTTTGAGAAAGATGTCACCCAAGTGAATTTTCCCAAAGTCAAGGCACTTATATACATTTATATTTATGCATCTATGCCTGTATATGTCTTTTTTATATATTATTCCTTCTTAGAAAGCAGAGATGAAGAAGACTAAAAGAGAAAAGGAATAATTGTTCCCCCCTCACCACCCCAGACATTTTTCTTAGCCCTTGAAAGTATCCTCAGTTAGGTTCCACAGGCCTTGTTGAACCTTGAGAAATATCAAATACTTGTTTAACTATTGTTTCTTTTTTACAGCTGAGCCACTCAGAGATCTTTGAGAAAAGTGTTGTTATGCTGGTTTTCTAAAAAGTTTTTCTATTAGCTTTGTAAAATGGCTGCAAATGACAGTTACTTTTCCCCAAATACAGTGAGAAAAATCTAGCCTTTGAAGAATTAGAATAATTCCTAATTTTTTACTGACTTAAAATCTTCAAACCTAGATCTAAAAATACAAGAAGGACACATTTCATTTTAATCCTCCCCCAAGTAAGTTATTTTCCTGTTTGGAAGACACTAGCTGAACTGTGTTAAACTAGCCTGTTCTGCTGTACAAAATGTTGGGAACCTACATTCTTCCTAAACAGAATTAGTGTTAATATTAATTTTTTACTTCATATTAAGCTCTAAATCTTAACAGTGTTTGAGAATGTTTACTGTGCCTTCCTCTTTCCCTCTCCCCCCCCAGAAAAATCCTATGTATGTTACCAGAGCTGTTCAAGCAGTCCACTAAAGGGTTTCTTTTGACTCCCGGTTTCTGAGGTGAAAGAACTTGTACAGATCTTGCCAGAAAAATAGGTAATGTGAAAAGGACAGTACAAATATATATGCTATTGCTGCAAAACCCACAGGGATCCTACAATGTGCATATTCACAATTAACATAAATTAATAAGTGTAATTGCATAAGAAAAGGAAAAATAGTGATCAGTTCTGATATTGGCAGAGTTTGGTTGAAATCAGCCTTTTGTACCGATTTACACAGAAAGTGATTTTTGATCAGAGTACCTTACAAGGCTTAGTAAATACAGCATGACCACTGTTTCCTCTTCCTTTATTTTATTGTTGATTGATCTATATTTCCCAGTTATTGCAAAGGGATACAGTGCTTGTTTGAAATAGAAACATATTTGTGCTAACTTGTTTGCTACCAATTTCAATATTGGTTTAATCTTATAGTTAGCACATTTTTTTCTAAGGGCTTGTTTAATGTGCGCCCTTGGAAACAGGTAAACGTGGTTAAAAGATACAGCAGGTGGACAAAATCGATTATTTCTAATGTTTTAATGGATTGGCACAGTGAAAAGCCTCATTATATAAATTCACATGTTTTTCCTCTCCCTCACACTTTAAACACATTTCATTTATAGTGTTTAAAATTCTGCTCATGACTCGACAATCAGAGTCGATCAAAGCCATTCCAAAAAGTAGACATGGGCAAGAGCAAAACAAAAGCCCCAGAACAGTTTGTGCCATACAATAGTGTTTTGTGACCCAGTGTTCTTTGACTTTATTCAACATTTGTAGTGTGATCAAAATGATGTAAAGAAAATGCTGCTAATGAAAAATGCTTCAGAACAACTGCCCAGAGTGTTCTTGCTTTTGGCCCAAGTTGCTTTTTTATAGATGATAGGGGGTATATGGGGTATTTTGTATTGTCCGTTAACTTTTATTTTCAAATTTTATCTTGCTTGTATGAGGTATTAAATATTTGAACTATTTAAATGTCTGAGGTTTTACGATATTGCAGTAATTGTGTCTATGAAAATGACGGAAAGAATGAACCGTTCACAACTGAGTCATAGCTGACTCGGCTCAGGCCAGTGGCGTGTCTGCATTACCCCACTATTTGTGCTGTTGCTCTTTATGCACATAATTGCCCATTTGGATTGGGATGACATGAATGTCCCAGTTTTCCTGAAATCTGTTGCTTCAAAACACTTCAGTATTTTGATAGAATAAGTATTCTCTACTGCCTTTCCACTTACTTTTTTCCATATCTTTCCTACTGGGGAGGAGTATGTCTAAAATCTGTCGCCTTCCATATTTGATGCTTGGCATTTTGAGAGGCTGGGAACATGAGAAGGACAGACATTCATAATAATGAAGTTAAACTCCTCTTGTCAGAAAAGGGCTACCCTTGGCATCAAAGTATTACCTTCAGAAGAAACACCACAGAAGACAGATCAGGTTGAGAGGGCTGTTAATCATTTTGCTGGCCTGTACAGATTTCTCTTAACTTTCAAAATATTTAATTCCCTCTAAGCAGTGTCAATTTGATGTAGTATCAACTACTCTAGAATTGCTGAGAGGGTAAAATCTGGTAAAATCTAACAAGGTTTTTCTAAGAAAATAATCTTGTAGTAGTGAGTCAACCCAATGGAACTCTCATTAAAAAAAGTAAGTAAGCAATTCATATTTGTGGAGGGCAAATACATAATCAACAGAAAGGCAAGCTGTGTATCTCACTGTCCTTGTCATAGTCCAGAAAAGAAGAGAGGTGGATATAGTGACATACAAGAACAACTTTCAGGAAATGCAGTCTAATTTTTTTTTTTTATACTAGCCACTTCAGTTAAAAAACCAAACATGGTATTTACAGTGTCTTTTGGAGCAGAAAGTTCCAGTAAAACCTTTCACTGTAGTATTCCAGGAAGAACAACTTTCAGGAAATGCAGTCTAATTTTTTTTTTTTATACTAGCCACTTCAGTTAAAAAAACAAACATGGTATTTACAGTGTCTTTTGGAGCAGAAAGTTCCAGTAAAACCTTTCACTGTAGTATTCCAGGAAGAACTGCCTACAAGAAAAGTAGAATATTTATTTTTTCAAGGGAACTTTAAAGAATGCACATTATTTTTCACTATCACTACACTTCCCTAAAGAGTTGGACATTAAAAAATAAAACTTGGACGTTTTAAGGAAGCATGCTCCATTCTTTCGTAGGTTTTTCTTCCTGAGTCTAATTCATAGACTGCTTACTCCCTGAGTGACTGTCAATAAAGCCCACTGTGATCACTGCGGCCTTGCACAGGATTCAGTCAGTCTACCTAAACTGCTTTGCAAACAGTGCTTGAACAGCATCCTCAAGACTTGTCCACCTATGTGTTCATGGAGCATGTTAGAAGCATGGTCCTGGGCACACGCAGAGGCTGAAGTTTCTGCCTAGACAGTCTAGCAGGCACACTGTGCATTTTTTAATTAATTAGTTTGGTGTTAGACAGTCTGAAAAATTAAGTAAAATAAAATGACAAGATCATGTTCTGAAACCGCTATTATTTTTCTTATGCTGCTTTTAAATGATGCTTTTAAGCAAAGGAAATTTGTAGTGAATGAATTTTTTTATTTGGGGAAAACCCTCACTATTTTCAGGTTTTCTAGGTTTTAGTTTTTTCGGGGGGTGTTGTTTGGTTGGGGTTTTTTTAAATTTTATTTATTTATTCTTTCTCTGTATTTAACCAGAATATTCCTTGACCTCAATGACCTATTGAAAAGTTTATCAAATCTGCTAAATCACCACAACCTTTTCTAATGAAACAAGGTGTTTAGTCAGATACGTTTCAGCAAAATTATTTTATCAACGTGACATTTAAAAACTGTTCACCCAAGAAACCCCTATCCAATGGAAAAACAACATCATTATCTTCCCGCTCACTCATCCCTTTTCTGCCTTTGGTCATGTCATGGTTGCTATCACTGCATTGATATCCAGTTCTGGTCTGAGCGGCTCACACTCTGCAACTTGACATCAGTCAATACTGTTTTGAGACTGGGAACTTCTGCTAGCTCTGTTTACAATAAAGAACTAAATCAGATGTCTGTCAGCAGTCTGAAAATCCATGGTCTAGCCCTAATAATTCACCTACATGTGCATATAAGGCTCTGGAAGAAGTCTTATGCAGAGGCTACAACAAAGTACTTCAGTGGACCATAGTTTCCCAACTAAACTGAAAAAGAAGTTAGGCTCCAAAATGTAATCAATTCCAGAAAAATGAATGTGTCGGAATGTAATTCGTGTTCAAGTCAAATACGGAAGAATAGTTTCTTTCAGGGAATATTCAGTTCAATCTTCATAACTTATTCCAGCCTTTGTCTCCTGAGATGAGAATTCCTTCAGAGCTGCCAAATGAGATGGAAATGGCTTGCAACTATTTAGAAGGTAACAAGTGCCACTGACTTAGGCTGGATTTGAACTTGAGCAGAGACACTGAAAATACATACAAAGATGTTCTATTATCAGCAATTACCTGAAACAACAAGTACCTGTACGTATTATATGTCTATTATGTATATGTATATTAAATGTAGTTATTTATTTATTTGCTCTTCGGACTGCAGAATTAGGCTATGTACATTTCTGGGATTTGTGAATAAATTGTAATGTAATATATCCAAATCTCAGCAAAATATTAAGCTGAGCTTTTTGCAGTAGAACTATATATTGTGTGCTAACAAATATCAGCTCTAATAAAATAAATCCCACTGAATGAAATCTGGTAGGTTCTAAATTATGTCTATTTTTCTAAACAGTTTGTGAAGTGTTGTCATCAAGTCTAATAACTGCAAATCCCATGTTTTACGGTGTCATTATCCCTCAGAAAAAAAGCAAAAGCAAAAGCAAATCCAAACAACCTTCTCTTTTTCTAGGAGTCTGCCACTATCCATGTCTTGCAGATCAATAGCTTCCCTTGCTGGAAAAAAATGTAATAGAAAAGAAAATTGACAAACAGCTACTTCTTTTGACTGAGCAACTCACTGAGCTGACTGTTAGGCATGCTTTCTTGAAAATGTATATAGCCTTCATCCTGCAATTGGTTCTGCATGGAAAGATTCCACTTCTGTGTAGCACTCTGCTGGAATTTCTGTTGCTTTCTAGCATTTTAGAGATAATGGGCTCAGCTAAGGCCCATGAATCGGCTATCAGATTTGTAATTGCAAGATTGGGGATTTTATTGCTCCTTCTTTTGCTCTCTATGTCTACATGTACATAAAGCTACTTGAAACAGTTGTAAGCCAGGAGGTCTATGTGCTGTGATTTAGCACTACAACACAGACGTTACAACAAGAGGCAAACTGGTGGAATAACTTGGAAAACACTCAAGTTGCTACAACACAGTAAAACCTCTGTTTCCATGGACATGTCATTAGTCCTGGCTGACATAGCTACAAACTTGCATTTTCCCAGTAACGTTTTTTTTTTCTTGAAAGAAATATTTCAAGTTTAAACAAATGCAAGATGAAAATTCCAGAAATCTTTCAAGAAGTAATAATACATACCAGGTAGTGACAATGCACTGAAGGCTCATTTCAGGTTTTAATGCTCAGTAAGTTGCCCTCAAACAGATTTCCATTAAAAGATGTCTTTAAAAAGCTGATTATGTTAAATATATGATGGATTATCATTGTCTATCTAAATAATTATTTTACAGATTATTTTCTCCCAATTAATTTTCATAAGGAAGATGCCACACCTATCCTTTCTTCAGAAAGAAATAGATATGGATTTCCAAATGACAGAAAAAAATTGTCTGCCATGTCCGTAATGACTTAATTTCAGTTTCATCAAAAGCATAACAAATACTTTCAGTAGTGGAATTATAGAGGAAGGAATCATTACTTTAGGTCATAGTACTAGCCAGAGCTTAGGAACTCAAAACCTTTCACTTGCTTTTCTACTTCTTTTTGTCCTTGCTTTGAAAAGACTCTGGCTGTAGTAAGGACATATTTTTCATCCCAATTCCATCTTGCTTTCTGCACTATATTTCATTGCAGAGTATGCCCAAAGAAGAGTTCCAATAATTTTTTTTTCTGGGGGGGGTGTTGCAGCAAAGAAAGTGGTACCATGTTTTTGAATGACTTTTAGGGTTACACAAATGTTAGTGCTTGTAGTAAGTCTGAAAAGCTCTTGTGCATTTACAGTTTTTTGGCCTCAGCCAATGACTCTAACAATCCATTTTAGCAGCCACAAACTAGTGAAAAACAGGGCAGTCAGAATTACAACCTTTTACACATGTACATCTTCTATGCCAAAGGGATATGGGGAGGCAAATACATTACTATGGCAGCTCTCCATCATCAGAGAATTCCTCTTGACTGAAATAATCCTACAGCGCCTGTTAAAATGGCTTTATGCCTTTAATATACTGGAGAATTAAGACAAATGTGAGTCTGGAGATTTGGAACAGTAAAACCTCTCTAGATGGAAAAGCTTCTACAATTTATCAGCTTCTCTCAGGCAAGAAACACTACTTTTTCAAGAAAAAAAAAAAACAACAACAAACAAACAAAACACAAGTAAGGGAAAAGAACAGCAGAAGGGGAAAAATATTTCTGTTTTGTTTTTTCATTTAAATCTTCATTTCACATTTTCATTTTGGGTGTGTGATTTAAAGCTTCAGTTCAGTACAAGAGGTGATTAGGGAGAAAGGCTTTTCTCAGAGATGCTCAGAATGGTTTGATCATCATTCCAATACTCATGAACTAAGAGTGTTTGCTTACCCACAAAGAGAATATTTTGGCATTCACCTTGCTCTTAAGAAAAACAAAAAAGAACCCTTTGAACATAGGAATTAGTGCAGTAAGGATGGCAAACAAGATGTTAGTTTGCATTGCTAGAAGTAGCTAACTTAGATCAGATGCATCTTTGAATTGTTTTGAAAAAGTTGAAATTGGAATTCAAAACCTGAAATTTCTTTTAATTTCTTCCATGGAATAAACCTACACTCCTCTGAGAAGTGCAGTACTGAAATGTAGCCACTTACATCCAAAGTTATTACAAATTAAATTTAGCAGGAGTCAGTGCGGTGGGAAATATACAAGGTCCAGCATATATGCATGCGTGTGTGTGATTGTAAATTCTTGTTTTTCTATTTTACACTGGGTTTCTGTTGGGAATCAATGCATATTGAAGATTATATGTTTTGATGGATGCTTTGGACAAATGTTGAATTCAATTCACCTTATAGACCAAAGTTCAAGGTATTGTTCTGTAGACAAAGAAAGAAATTCCACCACATGTTCCTCTTTATTATTTAGTTTCAAACTTCTTGGACTTAAAACATATTTAGAATCATTTTAACAAATTTAAGCAGTGCCGTGATTTGTGTCAGTAAGAACTAATGTTTATTATAGCATTCACTGCAAACCTAAAGTATATTTCAGGGAAACTACATGTGTCAACAAAAAAACAGAAAGGAACTAAGCCCCTCTCATATTACTAGGGAGTCACCATATGGGTGGGTTGTTGCTCATCTTCCTTACTGCTTCAATAAAGCTTTGTTTTATAACATGTTATCAGATTCCATCACTGATTGGACCACACCAGACTGAATGCAGCCTGTGTAGCTCTTATCAAGCTAGTTTTAGTTCAGGCAACAGTCACACTAGAGAAGCAACCATGACAGTAAAGAAAGAGCAGCTGAGCCTTCAAACACACCACAAACCTCCAAACAAAGCACCGCACAATCTCAGGACCTTAGACAAGTATACAGTGGTTGCTATTCACACCCTAACTTATAAATTGGAGTTAATGCAGGCAGCAGGTCAGTAAATGTAGGCATCTATGTGTCCTGAATCACATGATATTTTTGAAAAAAAGACATATCAAGCCTCTTGGAACCAAAAAGAGCCTGACTGAGAACATACATATATATTAAAAGACTTGCTCTTTCCTTGATGTATTTATAGCTTAAATGGAGGCAAATGCTGTGAGAGTAATCTTCAAACCTAAAAAAACCTCTTTGTAGGGAATGTAGGTTACCTTGCTACAGAAATACATGCACTTATGGATAATCAACTAGCAATGCATATATAACTTCATCACTTCCCATTCATGTTTATACCACTGCTACAGTTACTGTTGTGGGTTGATTATGATTGAAGGGTAACTTAGACATATCTGTGATAGATTTGCACTAAAAGCTGGCTAAGTACTCAAATAAAAAATCTGTAGTCCCTTTCAAATCACTGAAACTAGACTTGGTAGTTTCACATTAGTTTGGATACACTGACATGATGCTTCAGACATGGGGGTGCAGGCATATCCTTTATACATAGTTCAGGACCACAACCATTCTTATTGATCTGGTGAAAATTTGCTGAGAGCCTTGTGAAGGAGTTGAATGTTTCCAAATGAAATATGACCCCCTTACAAAGTTATGGATCAAAAGTGTTAAGTTTAAAGGGCTTTAAATATTTCCAGAGAAAGTACATACAGAACCATAGAAAAATCAAAGAAATTACGTATGTGATGTAGTTTATTAAAAAGGGACTAGCAAGAGTCATAGAATATAAAAATATACTGCAAATCTTCCCAATACACTGAAATAAGCTATAAAAAATGACTACAGCTATTCAGGTTTCTCTCTTACAGTGTTAACAAATACAGATTGATGCATTCTATTTCTTGTGATAAAAACAACTATAGTGGCTGCAATGGTCAATTGTTAAAGGCATGATTCATCAAGTTTGAATTCTAAGAGCCAGTTGCCTTTATATCTGGCAGAGAAATTCTGCAGCTTTGAGAGAGAAATCAGGATGTAGTCAGCAGGAGGAGCGGCAGCATCAGAGGGGAGATTGGTACACAATAGAAGTAAAATATGCTTGAAGGCTGTGGTTACTGTTGTCCAGAAAGAGCAGTGGCAGCTGTGCTGCAGGTAGGTGAGCGGGAGAAATGAGAAGCTCTTGCCGCAAAAAGCCTGAGCTGTAGAGGCTCTGACAGGCATTTTGTTTTCAGATTCATTCTTTTTCGAGAGAGAAAGACAAAAAGGGGGGAAAGTGAAATGACTTTTCAGATGTCTTTCTTCAAGGAAATTTGGTTACAGTAATATTTGTTTTCCTCACAAATGAGTGTTGCCAGAGGGAAAGAAAGGGGCAGAAGGAAAAGAACAGACAAGTGGGAATATTACTGGCATCATCCATTCTTGTATGGTGGAGGTGTATCAATAGAGAAATGCAATTCTTTCAGTGGAGATGTGGAATTTCAATGTGATTATAGAGCAGGCAAAATGTAGTTAATAACTATGCCAGATGGAGCTTCATCTGCTGGGAATTCGCTTTAGAAATTATTGGTAAATATGGGCTCTGTCTTTTTAAATTTAAAATCTTCAGAAATACTGACATCCAGTTTTGATGTTTTGCCAGGAGAAACAGTTATCTTGAGGGATAAAGGTGATAGGAATGTTAATTTGAGCAGAGACATCAAGAGCTATTTGCATGTTAATCAAGTCAGCATCAGCAAAGGCTCTAAATGCAGTGTGTATCAGCTGAAGTTCTCACATAAACAAGAACAGGTTTCTGCCTCATGAATGCTTGAGTACAGAGTCATACAGAAGTGAATCTTTTTGAAATATAATCTTGGGCTAAGGCATTAACAAACGAGAGACAGATGAGTTGATGAGTAAAAGATAGAACCTATCCTTATATTTGAATGTGTTTCTGGGAACAAAAACTTTCTCCAGAAAAAAACAGTAAATAGTAAAACAGAAATTATTGAAACCAGCTTTTCTTGACAATACACTATAGCAATAGATATTAGTATGTTGACAGACACAGGCACCAGAAAAACGGAAAAAAACCCAAAAGTTATTAAACGACTAATAGGGTTGGATTGTTTGCTAGTTTCATATAGCCCAAAAAGTCATAAATCTGCTGACTTCCACTCAGAGGGCCTGGGAGGAGCTGTGGAGCAGGGGAGAGTTAGGTTGGATAATAGCAAAAATTTCTTCACCAAAAGGCTTATCAAGTACTGGAACAGGCTGCCCAGGTAAGTGGTTGAGTCAAGATCCCTGGAGGTGTTTAAAAGACATGTAGACACAGCACTTAGGAACATGGTTTAGTGGCGGTCTTGGCAGTGTTAGGTTTATGGTTGGACTTGAACTTAAGGGTCATTTCCAACCTAAATGATTATATGCTTCTAGTTTGCTTGTTGTAATACACATACCGATTTCCTGCAGATATTGTCATAAGATTAGACCTACATTGTTAGATTTGTTGGGACCCTTGGATCCTTGCTGTTGTCAACGCTGTACAAATGTCCCCCTGTTCCCAGGTTCTCCTGGAAATGCAACTCAGTGCAGCCCTGGGGATGGTTCATTATCTGGTGCCACAGGAAATTGCTACAACCACCCTGTGCAGCAACATATGATCTGAAATTTACTTACTCGGCATGACAGGTATACTGGGTGGGTAATGATTCCTTTTCTGAAAACCACAAATGCATGCCCAAATCAGAGCCCAGCCCAACCAGTTCAAACTGGAACAAGGTGGACCCAGGTGAACAGGACATTCGCTGCAACCTGTTGACATGTTAGGTCCTGGCAGCTTGGAAATTACATGCAATGGATTCTCCTTGGGCTGTATCTTCTACAAAGTGCTCAACATTACATTTGGTGTGATTACAGGAGGAGCTATTGTTTTATCTCTTTATTGTTTTCTTTATTAATTAGTCAGAACCAGTCACGTATTCATTAGCCACAAAGCCTCAAGCGAATCAGCATTACTGTGGTTTTCATCATCTTCTGGCCCCTGTCAAAAATGTTACAAAAAAGAAAATGTTACTTTTGTTATCCAGCTCATTCCAGATTAATCTGGGCAGCCTGAGATGCACAGAGGCAACCAGCTATCACAGGCCTGGGTGATGCCCCCAGGCAGGCTACATCCAGTGACAAATGACCATGAAGAGACTGCAGGAAGTATTGCTTTCTCATCTAATGATCTATCAATGTCTCAGCAGGCCTGTACCTTCAAATAGCCACAAGCACCCTCATCCTACATCCCAGACCATACAAAGTATGCTCTCATTTCTGTGCCATATGCAATATGACACTAGTGTTTTTCAGCTAAACTGCACATTACTTCAGAAACTTCAGAAAACCGCACGCAAAGCAGTAATTTTTTCATAAAGTCATAGGGGTTACACTGCAGGGCAACAATGTGCAGTGTGGATGCAGCTAGTTTGACTGAAGCAGCTGTGAAAGACAAGCCACTTTCTACCTCTCAGCCCCTAGATTAAGGCTCTTTCCTTGTGGCAGGTGAGATTAAGGATGCAGACATGGTTTATCACTTGTAAAGATCCAAATCGCAAAAGAACATTTATATATCTGTGAATAATAGTCCCACCAATTTTCCATTGTTTGCGTTGGCAGATCATGTTTTTCTTTTTACTAAACTCTGCAAAACAGAAAGATCACTTGGTGGTGTCTAAACATTGATACAATTAGTAATTTAGCAATTTAGCTAAAGATAATTCAAATTCCTATGTGTGGGTCTAGATGAAAACATGAGGAGGTGGTCTTTCTTCACAGTCATAAAGAGCTAGCTATTTCTGTTGCAGATGAAAACTAAAAGGGCAGATCAATGTAAAGAAAAAAAAAGTAGAAAGAAAAACAACAGCTGAACAGACAAGAATTTATATTAAAATAAAGAAATGAAAATGTTTAAGCAGTATATACATAGACAATGTTTTAGGACAGTGTATCTCAAAGTAAGCCAGACCTGATGGACATCTACACAAGTATATAGTACAGGAGAAAATAGTTCATCCATCATTGGTTTTATTTCTGAGGTGTGTAGGGGAACCTGGAATCTTTGAAAAAAGATAGGATAAAATTTACTTGGTGTGACAGGTATAGTGGGTAATAGCAATTGTTCTACAAAACACTACATGGACATTGCATTTTCCTATTAGAAAAATAAGATTCATATTACTTAGAATTTCCTATGACTTTTGAACTCCATATTTATTTAATAGTTTCTCTTCCTTTATCATTGCACATGCATATGCATCCATATTTATGTCTATATCAATATCTGTATTTATATAGAAATATCTGGAAGGAGAGTTTCTTCTAGTTGAAAAGAATAACTAAACCTAAGCCTATGTTTTAAATATTGTTATTTTCCTGTCAATGATCTTGGGAACTATGATAGTCCAGGTGTTTTGAAAGATACTATCAGTAGTATGGGACTTCTACATGGCTTCTCTGGATTAAAAAAACCAGTAAGATAGTAACTTTCTTCCTTCTCTGCTAAAACCAATACCTAATTTCTTTATAAATATGAAGAGATATTAGGAGAAATGAGAATCTGTATAAGTTCATGAGTTAGTGAACACATATTTTCAGGTGTATTAAGACTTCAATACATGAGCAGAAATTCAGTCAAGATAAAGAAGTTAATAATAAATTTTTGGTTAATTTAAAAGATTTTTGATTAGTTATTGATAATTGTTGGTGAGAGCCTAGAAGGAATATGCAATGCATCAAAACATGCACACTCTGTCTCACTATGATAAAGTTGAGTCCTTTAGAAAAGACATGAATGCAATTTGACTAAGCCATAATCAAGTGCAAATGTTCCCATACATTAGGAAGAGATAATGATGGTCTATAAGTTAGTATTCAGAAACATTAAATATATATTTTAAGACAAATAGAATTAGTAGTAAAGAAAAAAAGGTTCTTATTGACTGCGATAAATAATTCATACTCGTATATCTTTCTTCATTTCTTTTTAATTTCCTATTTCTCCCTTTACATAATCCAAAAATAGATTCTGTATCTTTTTGAAATATCTCAAACTTGTTAAAAAGGGAGCCAAGAGAATTGATGATGCACATATCTGTAGAGAAGCATAATAAGTGTCTATTCTTGGGTACTGAGAGAAGTGAATATATATGCCTTAGGGAAAAATGTATGAAGAAGGAGTTACAAATCTGAATGCTGCTAGTTTGCAGATTTAGGATGCTTTCAGTAAAAAAAAGAAACCAACAACCCTATAAACTAATTTTTCTGTTACAAGAAAAAAGAAGTTCAGATATCACTGGGATTTTGAACCAGACTGGGACATAAACAGAGGTGCTATGTATTTTGCCACATCTAGGCCATATGCCAAATTTTACTTCTTTACATATTCACCAAAAAGTAGATAGAGTCTCTACTTTTAGGCATTTCTTAATTCTCAATGCTTCATCTAAAATGGCTTGTCGATATCTACCATAGTGTACCTTGGGTCTTGAGCATGAGCCAATGAGACTGGAGATTTTGGTATGTTCCCGGCCTGCATCCAGACAATGTCGTCAAAAGGCACATCTGCATATACAAAAGGAAATACCTCCTCCCATTACCTGCCCATAATATAGATATAATTAAAAGAAATATCTGGAAATGACACAGAATATAAACAGCAAACTGGAAAGACTAAGTATGAATCTAGGAAGGATGAAATGCATGTGAAGCACTTTTGTGGGAACAGATTAGTGAGTATTGATGTAGATGACAGCTGAGGTAAGGCTCCATTGTGATGTTTTGTATCCTTATCCCAGTAGTTTCCAAATTGACTATAGAAATACACCACTTACATTCACTCCTTCTCTTAACACAGCTGGATGAATGGTGCTAAACCCAACTTTCTGGACCTTTTGAAGGTTTCCAAGTGGGTAACTCCCTTCCAGTTGCTTCAGGCAATTCTGTTTTTCCTGAGAGTGGTGAACTCACTCATGAGAAGTCTTAAGTGCATGGAGATAAAACACTTCAAGAAGCATGTGTGTCACATCTGCCCACTCCTTCACATCAGAGGAAGTTAAAAAAAAAGGGCTTATATTCAAAGATACAGAAAAAATTAATAGTGTTTTCTCATACCTTTAAATATTCTACCTGTAATAAGATACACAGATAAGGGCTGTAGAAGTGCTATACATATTGAATGACAATTAGGTCAGAACGGATATGTTGGAAGAGACAAAAATATTTACAGGTATTAGATATTTTCCCATTTTCTCATTCCAATTTCTGATTTCCCATCCTATTTTTCTAACTCCTGTTTTCCATAGTTTTGTGGGTTGGCTTTTATCTCTGCATTTCATGAAACCTTCTAAGAATTAATCCATGTTTTCAGCATTTGGAAAACCTTGAACAAGGTAAAGTATTTTAGCTAGTATTTCTAAGCATATGGCACTGCTGACTCCCTCTTCAGATCAGGCATTCAGAGAAATGAGTCATACTTTTTTCCCAAAGTGATATGCATTGTATTCTTAGAATATAGTGCCCAGGGCATATATATTTGCTAATCACATAGCAGTAGCATTCAATTAATAGGTAAAAAGGAATGGAAGTCTTTGACAGAGAAACCAGCAGTAAAGAATAAATGAGAAGAAAAATTTATGAAAGATCACTTTTATAAAGCACACAATTTTCTTCTTGTTTCTGCATTCCTAGGCTTTGAAATTTGGTACTTACGAATAGCCTTGGAATCATTGTTTGAGAATGGAGAGTTAATCCAAAACTATTCAGGCATTAAATAGGTCTCCAACCCTGTTAATGTTTCTACATGTGCAATATTTCAAGGCCGGAGACTAAATATATTGGAGAAGCTCTGTAAACATTCCCAAATATATAGGTATACCAGAGAAGGTACAAAAGTGAAAATATGCATAATAACATGTCAGTTTGCTGGTTAGCAAACTGGTCTTTGGTAAAGACTAAGATTTCAGAATATGCAAAGAAATTCTGAGTGAAACCTCATTTGCTTGGATGTTATGACAGAAAAAAAGTGAAAACTTTACAAACTGAAGTGGAAAATTGGTGTTTAATTTTTTATTGTACTATGCTACTATGAGATCATTTACTGAGAATAATAAAAATAAAATACTTCAAGGAAAGTCAAAACAGTCCATTCTGCTCTGCAGACCCTAATTGGATTTTGATGAATCTCTTTAGGTGGGCTAACAGTTACCACTGCCAGCCTTCAGGATTCAAGAAAGGGGACCCTACGTTTCTTTTCTTTTTGGTATGTAGATATTTGTGTGAAAAAGAAGAGACTGGCGGCTGCATACTTCATAATGAGTTTTACGTGTTGGTGCTAACCATGTGAAGCTGCCATAGGAAAGAAAGTGGGTGTTGAGCCCACACCTGTGAGAGGCAGTGTTTCACTGCTGGCTCAGCACAGGCTCCACTGTTGAAGAGCCAGTTGCTTGCCAGCAAGACGCAGCCCATCTAGCTCAGCCTTTCACCACTTCATAAGTCCTTTTGAGCCTTATGAGTAGGTCTCATACTGATAACAAAGGTTAAGGCAATCATCTCTTTCCCTTTGTAGATAAGGACTTGAAAACTGCCTTTGCAGTCTCTCTCTTCTGTGCTGTACAGAAAGATTTCTGCAGCCTGCGATTTCTCTTGGTTTAAACAGCATTTATTAAATGGAAACACATGTATACAGTAGGTAAGTAAACTAAGTAAGCTTGCTCCCCTTTTGTTTTGATGCTGGTACTCCTTAACAGAAGTACTTTTAAAATATACATAGGAATATAAACAAGCTTAAGGAGCTTAATAATTTCAGCTCCCATTGAACCATAAAACTAATGAATTCTTAATCATACTGCTTTATGCTTACTCATAGTCCCTACTGAGAGAAGGATGGAAGAGCCTGCATTTGGACAGAGCTGTATTATGCCTAATTACTTTTTACGTGTACTGAGATTGTAAAATCCCTTTGGAAATAGCTTTTTAAAAAATTACGAAAATCTAAATAAATATCCAAAGAAGAGTCAACTTGATCCCAACTGATTTGTAACATTTAACTTAAACTTTGCAAACCACCCGTGTTTGACAAAAGTTTTTGGGTTTTTTTTTCGGTTTGATTTGGGTTTTTTTATGTGATATGTATGACTGTTCAAGAGCTTTTCTCACAATTTGTGTCAACACTATGGTTTTGTTCTCTGACTTTCCCTCTAGCACATTGATCTTTTCTTTCCTCCCCTCCTGAACCATGGGTTATTTTTAGAACTTCATCATGAGCACCAAGCACCAAGCTCCAGTTAAAGTATAAGGAGTAAACCAAGTAAATAGTAAAGATAAATAATTTCACCTATATTAAGGATAAATATGAGGGACTGGATCCTCAGATCATCATTTGTTCAACTGGCTAAGCTCCACTGAAACGAACTACAGTGTTTTAAATTATTGCCATATGAATTACAATAATGAGTGTTAATCACTGTTCCATTATTCACCTCAAACAGTGGTTGAATGCTACTTTGTAAATGTTGCAAAGTTAGCAGTGTCTACTGCTTTTTGAACACTTCATCTCTAATCCTTCTTGCTCTAAACCTTAGTCTTCCTTGCAAGCTTTGGAAAATCGTATTCTGTACAGTTAGAAAATCAACTAGGAAGATGGATTGGATATTAGATTATACCAATTTTGTCCCCACAGGTAAAGAGTCTGCCTAATTTATTTAAGGTGGCAGAATTCTCTCCAGCATTCCAATTTTAGTACATTTTTCTTTAG
>KZ505800.1:323972-363321 GCA_002844005.1 Limosa lapponica baueri | reverse complement strand
ACTGTGAGAGTTAACAGTTTCTGAACAACATGCCGTTAATTTCAGAGTTTAGTTCGTTAGAAGAGGCCTAGCTGAAAAAGTAAAATTACTGAACAGAAAATTAGTTCTGTTTTACCTCAAACCAGGACACCAAATAATTTTCAAACAACGTTCTATTTGACTTATCACTTTGAATGACCCAGATTAAAAATTGCTGGATACGAATTGTACTAAGATCTGTAACAGTTTACCTGAAAAGAAACCACTTTTGCATAATTATTTTAAAAACCAAATTGAATCACAACAAAAACATATAAACAAATAACAAAAAAAAAAAGGACAAAACCATGTGGGCCCTCATATAACTGTTTCAGAGCATCAAGACCACCCTTCTAAATGAAATTTACATGCATAGCAGCATGCTCATTTTTCATACCTCAACATTTAGTTATTCTGTGATAATGGTGCAAAAAATAGGAGAGAATAACCGTACTATCCACAAGACACAGACAGCATTTTTCATTGCAAAGAAAATGTCCATTCTGCACAGGAAAATACTTTTTGTTTAATATACAGATTTAATGAAAACACCAACAGCAATTTTTTAACATTGTTTATAAATGGATCTAACAGTTGGTTCATAGGTCATGGAATGACCCATTAAAATGAGCAAGATGCACCTGCAAATCTGTTAATCTAAGTTTTTTGACTTATCACCCTTTTCCTGTTGCTTTAATTTTTAGCAGTAATGAGCGTGATATTTTATCTGATTTACCACTGGCACTGAGAGTAGGAATGGAATCCAAACAACCTCATCTTCCTAGTGCTGCCACTAAAAACATGTGTTTGCCTAACATCAGATCTTCAACAATAACAGTAATATTACATTTTTTTTATATTCAGAACCTCCCTGCTTTTCTGGTTCTTCGGTTGAAAGTTGGGTTTTTTCTTCTGCATTTTTAATTTTGTAACCAGTGATTTTCATGTCTGCAAATATTCTTTTTCTTCAGGATTTTTGCTTGATAAATGTTAAGATGTTGTGCAATTTACTTCTTTTTTATTGCTTGTATTGCATCCCTTAGAATCTCTCACCTTATCTCTACAGTTATGGCATCCTACTGTGTTTACAGTACTTTGATATTTAAAATACACTGGTTGTTGCCTGTTACTCTGTCTGAAAACTTTGCCTACTTTAGAACAAGTAGTAAGACCAGCTTTATAGTTACAATAAAATTAGTTTATTTTTCTTTTAATTACAATATATGCTTTCCTCTCTGAATAGATTTGTTGAATATAATTAAAATAAAGAACAATCTAACTCCAAGCAAACTGAAAGCTAATTTATATTTTAGTGTTATTTGCTGTTTCTTTGAAAGGAGTAGGGGAAGGAAAAAAGAAGCAGGGCAATTAGCAGGAGAGTGAGAGGAATGATTGACTAAGATATAAAACACAATGAAGTTGTCAACAACAAGTCACCCACCTATCAACTATTTGGTCTATTTCTCCAGTGCTTACTACTTAAAAAGAAAAAAAAAAAAAAAAAAAAAGAAACAAACCCAAAACCAAACATATAAAAAGACCAAGAGACTGCTTTTATCAAACCCAACTTAAAAAAAACCCAAAACCTACTGGATTGAGAATGGAGTATTAAAATGTATTCTATAAAATATTTAAACCAGAGGTCTAATGTCTTTGACAGGATCAGAAAGCATTGGCAATGGGAGGAGGAAGAAGGGATCAAGAGGCAAAGGATGTGCTGGGAGGAGGATCTGAAAGGGATTGTGTCTCCTCCTGTGGGAGTGGTGGAGGCTCCATGCATTGAGAAAATGAGAAGCGGATGTTGCCTGCCAAGCTATGGACAGATAGCTTCTCTCAGAGGCGCGATGGAAAAGGTTGTAAGGACCAGATTTGTCTCAAGGCATGTAGTAATTTATGGTTCAAGAAAAGGATGGGATTTCTCCAACCAGTTTGACTGAACTGCCCCAGTTCAAACTGGTCTGCCCAGGTAACCTTTGTTTATACAGCATACACTTCACAGCAATGACAGAGAAGTTCTGCTGCTTTAGTGAAGTTTCTTCGCCCAACGTAAGAAGACATGGAGTGCTCGATGCCCCTTAGCAGCAAATAATTGAAATCCAAAATATATAGATAACACTAAATCACTTCATTAACTTAATAGGAATTTGTCCCTTGACTGCAAATAATGCAGCTGTCTTATCAAACCTCTGAATGATTTTGAAGAAGCGTACATAGTAAAGCACTTTTTCACTGACCATGACAACTGTCTGTAAAAGTGCAGTTTATTTTCTGTTTAAAAGACAATGGACCACAGATGTATAGATGCTGGGATCTCCCCAGGAACATGGTTAAGTACATATAGACTTGCTATGGTGACTTACTACAATTAAAGTACAAAATTTAGTTTCGGACACATACTTTCCTGGATTGTAAAACCTCCAGCGTAATACAAAATGTTAGACTTCTGTAATTAAATACTACTTAAACTCAGACCTATCTTACGTATCTATAAAAACAAAACAAAACAAAACAAAAATCATCCTTTATTTGAAGGAAAAGAACATCCAGTGAAACTGCCACAATATTTTGCGTTTAGTTCCAGTGGTTAATTAATTTGATAATAAAAAATTGCCTATGAATGTTAAATCTAGTCAAAGTTTGTCTGACTGTAAATTCCGTTATATCATATTATATTTTTACTTAAATAAATATACTCCATTGTCCAAATTTTGTTATCTGTACAAGTATTTCTAGGTAAGGATCAAGTTACCCTTCTCCTGACTCACGTTGTCTAAACATAGTGGTGTTTCTGGCTGACATCAATAAGAAAGTAAAAGATAAAACTCTAGAGAAACTGTGAAGCCTAAGCAAAAGACGACTTAGTTTTATCAGGAAAGAGTCCCTTAACTGCAGGATTGGATAAGAAACCTTAGAAAGTTGCAGGCCTTGAATGTGATTGAGACCAGAGATTGTTCTGAGTAGGCAAAATAGCCTGGTTATTTCTCACAAACACAGTTTTATAAAGACGTTATTTAGATGAAATCAGAATAGATATTGGAGAAAAGCTAGTCAATGAGGAAGAGCTCATGAGACTCATTAATGAAACTAGGGTAAGCAATAGAATATAATACCCTGAATTAATTGGGCAGCTCAGTCCCACCCAGCCACTTGCTCACTCCCCTGCAGTCGGATAGGGGGTGAAGATTAAAAATTAGAAAACTCACGGGTTGAGATAAAGGCAGTTTAATAGGTAAAGCAAAAGCTGCACATGCAAGCAAAGCAAAATAAGAAATTCATCCACTGCTTCCCATTGGCAGGCATGTGTTCAGCCATCTCCAGGACATCAGGGCTCCAATATGGATAACTGTTACTTGAGCAGAAAAATTACATCACTCCCAATGTATCCCCTTTCCTCTTCTTCACCTGGCTCTTATTGCTTATGACATCATATGGTATGGAATATTCCTTTGGTCAGTTTGAGTTAGCTGTCCTGGCTGTGTCCCCTCCCAACTTCTTGTGCATCCCCAGCCTACTCGCTGTTGCACCAGCATGAGAATCAGAAAAAGCCTTGACATTGTGCAAGCACTACTCAACAATAGCTAAAACAGTGTTTTCAACAGTTTTCAACACAAATCCAAAACATAGCCCCATGCGAGCTTCTGTGAAGATTTACTTTATCCCAGCCAAAATCAGTTTGTGTTTAGAGAGAATCACAGAACCACAGGATAACTGATCCTGGGAGGGTGCTCAGAAGGTCTCTTGCACAGCACCTTGCCCAAAGCAGGAGGATCAGATCAGGCTTCTCAGGACTTCTTCCAGTTGGGGCACGAAATCCTCCAAAGACAGAGGTTGCACAGCCTCTTGGGACAACCTGCTCTACTGCCTCGCAGATAAAAGTTTCTGCTTATACCCAGCCTGAACCTCTCTTGCTGCAACATATTTTGCTTGTTTACTCTGATCCTCCCAGAAGCCCAGTTCTATGTGCTTGATGTCCTCTCGTAGGCGCTGGAGATCTGTTAGATGCCCCAAATCTGCCCCTTCTCCATGATGACCCAGTCCAGCTCGCCCATGTGCTCCTCACAGTGCAAGTGCTCCAGCCCCCTCTGCCTTGGGGGCCCCTTACTGAGCTCCAGTTTGCCCATGTGTCTTTGATGTGCTGGGGGCCCAAAACCACAGGCAGTATCCAGACTTGCTGAGTAAGGAGTGCTGCACTTGTTTTAACGCAGCCTGGGACACTGTTGGCCTCCTTCTCACCCCCCTACGCTCTTTTCAGCAGATCTGTGCCCCAACTTGTCAGTCGTGTATATGTATCATGTATAGTTATAATTTATGACTATATAAGTTGGTTATTGTGAGATAAAATGGTGCTAAATAACAACTTTTTTGGATTGTTTCCCAAGGTGACATTGCATCTTGCCAGCTTTCATCTTGTTTCTGACATAGTTATTTTGAGCTCGGATCCTGTCTTTGTGAGAACAAATCTATAGTGCTTTTAATAGAGAACTATAACTCATCATTTGTTCGGTTGTATTTGAAAGAGGTCTATATAATAGCTTTGATAATAAAATCAAAATTAAAGATCAAGCAAATTTCACTTAGATAGAAACTAGTGAGATATTCACGGGTGTGTTTTGATCTAAGCCAAAATCCTGTCTTTCCTAGACAATCTTTTTCCTACTGACTTAATGGTTCCTTTAATTGCATTTGAAAATTGAGAATTGTGTGTAGGGATGTTTTAATACACTTTGTTTATATTTATTGAGATGTTATTAGTTATTTAGCAGTTGCATTACATGATCAAATGTGTTTGCTATTGGATTACAATGTTTAGACAGTTTCCTCTTGGACTGTACTTCAGCTATTCATGCCCTGGTTTTCTTGTTGCATTGCTCACTGAGACTTGAGTTTGTTTTCTTTTCTTATGCTAGGTAATGAAATAAGTTTTTACCTTCACATAATTTCTGAGATAGATTTTCATGTTTGCAGTGAAACAGAGTTGTGGTTTTGGTGGGTTTTTTTTGTACTATTGAACACAGTTTTCCCTACACTCTCCTATAACTTCCTCTATTGTGTCTTCCTAGACTATACCATTCACTCGTTATCACTTTGTGATTTTGTGGAAACCCTGCAGCATCCTTGAAGCATTTGTCATTTTGTTGATTGTCATACCACTACGAACAACTACAACAACTAAGGCTTTAAACCATTGAGATACAAGGAAATGTATTTGCCTTGTACTTCAAGTACAGGAGCAGAGCACAAAGTCTTTTGAAAGCACAGGCTGAGAAAAGCAATGCATCTTAACCAGCTGCATTGCTTTGAATCACAAACTGCATCAACAATTCTTGGAAGCTCATAGTACCCAGAAACTAGTTCCTGTAGTTGACTGAACTATAGGGAAAGAACTGTACATTTTAAGCTTGCCCCCAAAACTATTGCATTTTTACCAAATGAATCATTAATAATGTTTTTTTTAACATGATTTATCTAATCATGTTATCTAATATATGTGAAAATTACAAAATATCATGCCACTCTGCAGAGTGCAGCATGTTGCCTGAGGCTACCTGACTGAAACATGCCCTGTTCTTACTCTAAAACTTGACACATCTGTCAAAAATTCACCCACGGAGGGTTCATGTGACTTACAATCTCCAATACAGCATGGTGAAACTGAGACAGTGGTCCTGCTTAACCTATTGTCAGGATGCTTTTACCCTGCAGTTACTCACCAAATATTTGTAATACAGTGAACTCAACAGTAAGAGGCAGCATATTCTGCTGCAAATGCTACTACTTTTGAGACACTCAGCACATCTCAAGTTACTTTAACATTCACTACCAATCTCTGCTATCACATGATACTTATGATGCTCATACCACTTAATGCTTGTTATGGTGCTATTAGCAATCTAGGCACTCTAGTCAGATGAACCTAGCATTTCCTAGCTGATAGACAAAGACGCATCAGATCTGTAGCCTTAGCACCCTTCCTTTTCCACATTCCTTTAATCTTAAAGGCATTTCCTCATCATAGAATAATTTCTCTGATTACAGTACTCAGACGAGTCCTACTCATCAGCTTCACTCCTCTTAACAGAATTGTTAAGCCTCCAGTTGGATTTATGACTGGTATCCAGATTTTAGATGTTCAAACTAAAGTGCAATGTCTATGAAGAAAAATTATCTTATAGCTGTACAAGTGCTACTTGTTAAAACTTTGTCCCAGTTTTCATGTTATTGTTGATACTGATGATTTGATTAACTTGCTTCATTTGGCAGTTCATCAGCATTTGCTGGTATTTTACACCAGGGGTTTAAAGGTCCAGTCTAAAGATACTGAAAAAAAAAATAGCACCCAGCTATCAATTGGTCATAGCAATAGTTGTGGAATTTCAAGTAATGATATGCCTGGGGCTCCTGGAAATTCTGGATATATTAATTTATTTGTTAACAACTCTCCAAACAAGAGGGAAAGGGAAAAACTGCTCCTGAGTTTCTTATTAAGTACTTGATTTCCTTTTTCATGTTGAAGCGGCAGTGGTATAATAAAATTTATGGTTCTCTTCCCCTTAAGAATCAGAAATTGAGAGTTCTTGCTGCAGAAGTACTATCAACATGTGAAAGGAAGTTTACTACTCTCATATCTCTTTAAGCCTAGCACTTGCTCAAATAATCTGAACCACACACAAGCATTACTGCAGAGAATAAGGGAGCTCTAGTGAAGAATTGTGCACAGTGATGCCATCAACAAAATAAGCTTTGCAGTTTTCCACAGAAGCTTACCTTCCCCAAGCACCAGTGGTCTCCTAGAGAACAATACCAATACATCACACCATCATCTCTGCAAGTGCAGCTTTGGATTTTTCTTCCTCAGGGTCATTTTGAATTTATGTTCGCTGCTCCTGAGACACTATAACAGCTCCAAAACCACACAGTATAAAACTCTGACCTAGAAGATGTGTAGCTGACTTGGGTTAGCCAGCATATGTTGTGGATTGACCTTGGCTGCATGCCAGGTGCCCACCAACCCTCTCCATCACTCCCCTCCTCAGCAGGATGGGACAGGGGGAGAAAATAAGATGGAAAAAAACTTGTGGGTCAAAATAAAGGCAGTTTAATAAAGCAAAAGAAAAGGCCACATACAGAAACAAAGGAAAACAGAAGATTTATTCTCTACTTCCCATCAGCAGTCAGTGTCCAGCCACTTCCTGTGAAGTAGGACTTCATTATGTGTAGTGGTTGCTCCGGAAGAGAAACGTGGTAATAATGGATCTCCTTCCCCCTCATCCTCTTTTCTCTTAGCTTTTATTGCTGAGCAGACATCTTATGGTATGGAATATCCCTTTGGTCAGTTTGTGTCAGCTGTCCTTGCTATGTCTCCTCCCAAGATCTTGCCCATCTCCAGCCTACTGGTGAGGTGGGAATATTGGAGAGACAGCCTTGATGTTGTGAGAGCACTGTTTGGCAGCAGCCAAAACACTGGTGTGCTATCAACACCTTTCTAGCTACTAATACAAAGCACAGCACTATGAGGGCTGCTATGGGGAAAATTAACTCCATCTCAGCCAGACCCAATACAACTTCCACCCCTTATTTCACATCATTTACGTCATGCTCAGGTCCCACATAATTTACTATATACATATGTATCTTCTAGCCATCCTATTGCATTTAGTTCTCATTACTGAAATCCTTTCTTACCAACATTTACAACTTAAGCTATGTAATTAAACCATTTTTATACCCAACATACAAATTTATACATTCTCATTATCTGCTATCTCATGTCCTTTAACAGGTAGATATTACTCTCCCATTCCCATTCCAGGGGCTTCTTCCAGTCCTCCAGATGTTCATAAGAACAGGATATGACTGTCAAGATGGGTGCTCAGAACAAAAGAAGCAGTATGTTCAATCACTGGGCACCAACCAGCTTGGTTTGGGTCATCATTTCACTCATCTGGTTCCTTGTGAAACTCACTCTTCGCTGGTTCAGGTTGTTCCTGCCACATTACTTCCTGCAACAGGAAACTTACATCATATATCATTTTTCCCCCAAGGTTAAATATCCTGGAGGCACACACTGGGTCTCTCCATCTTTCTGCATTACCTATCAAGTACAGCCAGGTCCTTGAGTGAAGACAATCCCATGAATGGGTTTGCCTTTTCGCAAGGGAGGGGCAATCCACATCACCTTCCCCAGCTACTTCCCTGTGTGCACTACAGGGATCTCATCTTCTCCCACAGCATGTAGGGGTTTTGTTTGGGCAGGACCAGGATGGTTAGCAGATCCTCTGGTGTTAACCATCCAAGTGGCTTCCGCTAAGTTTGTAACCCAATGCTTCTATGCCCCGTTGCCCAACACTCTCAACACAGTCTTTAACAGTCTATTATATCTCTCAATTTTTCCAGAGGCTTGTGTGTGAAAGGGGATGTGATACACCCACTCAATGCCATGTTTCTTTGCCCAGGAATTTATGAGGTTATTTCAGAAATGAGTCTGATTCAATTCTTTCTGGGAAACAATGTCACCACAAAATTTGCCTTTCAAGGTCTAAGATGGTGTTTTGGGCAGTGGCATGGTTTAAAGGATATGTTTCTGGACAACCAGTAGTTGCTTCCAACGTGGTGAATATGCAGCACTTACCTTAGCAGTGGTCCACCTTCCTGGTGCCCTTTAGGTGGCATGTCAGTTTGCCAGGGTTTCTTGCCTGTCCTTCATTAACGGCTCCAGTGTGGGTCCTTTCCATGGGGTGCAGTCTTTCAGGAACAGAATGCTCCAGCGTGGGTCCCCCATGGGGTCACAAGTCCTGCCAGCAAGCCTGCTCCAGCATGGGTACCTCTCTCCACAGGACCACAGATCCTCCCAGGAGCCTTCTCTGGTAAAGGCTCTCCACAGGGTCACAGCCTCCTTCAGGCTGCAGGTGGAGATCTGCTCCACTGTTAATGGGCTCCAACCTCCATAGGCTGCAGAGGGACAGCCTGCCTTACTATAGTCCTCACCACAAGAGGCAGGGGAATCTCTGCTCCAGCTTATGGAGCAACTCCTCCCCCACCTTCTTCACTTCTCTCCACTTGGCATCTGCAGAGTTGCTGCTTTCACATAATCTTACTCTCTCCAGCTGGAATTGCTGTTGTGTGGCAACTTTTTCCCCTTCTTAAATATGTTATCCCAGTGGTGCTACTCCTATTGCTGATGGGCTCGGCCTTGGCCAGTGGCGGGTCTGTCTCAGAGCACGCTGACATCGGCTCCATCAGACATGCAGGAAGCTGCCAAAACCTTCCCATGTAAACCCAGCACAAGTCTGTGTGCACAATTTTTGCAGGTAAACACTAAAGAGAGAAGAAGGAGTATGAGAGAAGGAGAGACAAATGTGAAACATATCAGGGCAAGTGATGGAGTGCCAGCAGGAAGTAATCATAGAATCATATGGGGTTGGAAGGGACCTCTGGAGATCATCTAGTCCAACTGCCCTGCCAGAGCGGGTCTATCTATAGCAGGTTGCACAGGAACTTGTCCGGGTGGGTTTTGAATGTTTCCAAAGAAGGAGACTCCACCACTTCTCTGGGCAGCTTGTTCCAGTGCTCTACCACTCTCACAGTAAAGAAGTTCCTCCTCACATTCAGGTGGAACTTCTTATACTCAAGTTTGTGCCCATTTCCTCTTGTCCTGTGACTGGGCACCACTGAAAAAAGACCAGCCCCGTCCTCCTGACACCCTCCCTTTAAGTATTTGTAAGCATTGATTAGATCCCCCCTAAGTCTTCTCTTCTCCAGACTAAAAAGACTCAAGTCCCTCAGCTTCTCCTCGTAGGAGAGATGCTCCAGACCCTTAATCATCTTTGTGGCCCTTTGCTGTACCCTCTCCAGCACTTCCCTGTCCTTCTTGAACTGGGGAGCCCAGAACTGGACACAGTCCTCCAGATGGGATCTCACCAGAGCAGAGTAGAGTTAGTAGTTAACAAGTAGTTAACTTGTGTGTGTGTGTATGTAAGGGGAGGCTGTGCCAGCAGCTGGAGTGGGACTGCAGCTGGGGAAGCCTGTATTTCCAAGTGCCAGTTAATTGGGAAACTGGGTCCAGCTACTCAATAGACTGAGCATCTTAAGTCTAGCTACTGGAGAGACCCTTACTGTATTTATGTATATACATGCATTAATTTTCCACTAAGAGACCTTCATCCTGAGCAGCCAGTGAGGGGAAGGAGAAGAGGCCTGTAGTGCTGTTTGTGTCCATGTCAGTGCAGTTGCCCTGGGTGGTTTGCCGTGTGTCCACGTACATGTGCTGCGTAGCAAGTGCACGCGAGTAGCTGCTGGCAGTGCATGTTCAGCGGTGGGACCTGGAGGCATGGAGCTGCAGCAGCCTCGCCTTTGTCATGGTATCTGATTTGAAAACTTATAACAAAAATAGTTGGAGAACATCACTAATTTCACAGTTTAACCAATAGGAAAATCAGGCAGTTCATGGTGTTTTACAGGTGATTACTGAAAATTGAACCAAGTCACAACTACATGTGTTACAGCCATGGTTAAGATGATTGATCTAAATACGGTTTTAGACCTCATAGTTGAGTAGTTTTCACCCCTATACACAAGCAATGATTTTTTTCCCTCTGCTCATTTGGCTGAAGGTGCTAGAAAAATTATCTCTCTGCTCCCTTGGGTATTGAGTACATGCTTTACTTGTTTATGCAAGTGATTTCTGAATATTTCTTCCATTTCCATTGTGAAATGAAACAAGCACAAATGAATTCACCAAAATTCATAATGCTTAGCCCTAGAAGTAAAGGAGGACAAGCTAGAGAAATTGGAAAATCTACCAGGGTCTCTAGAAGAAACAGGCCTCGTGTAATTCAGCAAAAGTGCAGCTACAAGCACTGAAGGATTTTTTTGGTATGCCTCCTTGTAAAGATGGCCAGAACATCAATCCTGTAAAAGAAAGCATGGTGAAACAACTCTGATTTAATGACCAGTACATTATTTTTTTATATTAATAGGTACTAGGGAGAATTAGTTCCCAATGGCCTCAGTCAAAACTTTGCACTTCTTACAGGAAAAGCAGGTTAAACGGCTAGGTAATGAGAGGCACACAAATTCTCTAAATGACTTCAGCTGCAGGTACAGCCCAGGACAGGAGTAGAAGTTTAGACTTGAAGTTAAGATTTTATGCTTGTTGACCAGTGTGGAAAGTAAGCTTTCTCAGTGTGGGAGGAACACTTAGTAATGCATATCAAACGTTTTGCATTTCTGACTGGTCCAAAGCAGACTCTGTAATGTAACACCCACACAGCCATCCAGTTTTTGCTATGAAGGAAAAGACGGAGAAGAGTGAACCATACTTTGAATGACTACTCTCACACACAGATGTGTCTGCAAACTAATGTTTTATAATGGCTCCAGTTATTGCATTCAAGAAAAGACATACTGGATTTGACAGCCCAACCATTTCACCCACACATCTGGAAGCACTTGAAGCATGCATTACTCAGCTGTACCACACTCAGCTCACTGTAGAATTGCTTTTCATCACCTGCCGTTGAATATTTTCATAGCATTTGAATGCTTACTTTTTTTTTTCAAACTGTGCTTGGAAATGCAGTTCACTCACACAATTCTTGTCAACACAGGATGCTCATAAGCACACTTCTGATGAGTCACTTCTATACATTTATTCTTTTGTTGCAGTAAATTTGTGACCTTACTAGACTCAAGAAACATTTAATGGCAAAAAGGTTAAAAGCTCATGGTACTGTATTCTGCTTAAAGTAGATGACAGATCTCGTGGTAAAACAAGAGCTTGAGAAAACTTTAAACAAAAATTTAAAATCCACAGAAGAGGCTGTATTGTTAGAAACTCTCATTGAGGAACCACATGAAAATGAAACGTAATTTAAAGACTGGGAAAAAGACAAAATAATTAAAACATCTCCTCGTATGTTTGAAGATGATAGCCAAGGAAAGTAAAAAGACCTGGTAAAGATCCTTCTTAGGTAAAATACAAACAATGCTTGAGATACTGCTGCTTGAAGGAAGTAAGATTCCTACATAGATAGTATCAACTCGGTTTAGAAACTAAGTGTGGTATTATGCTGATGACACCTTCACTGGAGGGCATCTAGGAAAAGACTTTTCAAAAACTTTCTGTCTTGGGCTTCTGGCTTGAAAAGTATATGTGCAAAGGTGTGCCTGAATGGTTCTCCAAGCAAACGATCAAGTTTGAAGAAAAAGTCCCCTCAGGTTCTCAGAGGTATGAAGAATGACAGAATGCTTTCAAATTTATTTTGTGGGTCCATTGGTAGAAAAACCTGAAGAAAATTAATTTTGACTTGTAATTGTAGATCTTCTCCCTCAGTACTCTGAAGTAAGGTAGAAACATTTCTTTTGCAGTGGACTGCTGAGCAAGCCACAGCTGAAGTTGTGGTGAAAAAGGCTTTTTCTCTTTAGATAGTCCTGGCTAAGATTGAATCTGACAGCTGTTCTGAGAATATTCAAAGATGTTAAGAGTTCAACAGCAAAAAAATACATTTCTTATGAACTAAGCCAGCAGGCATAGTAGAACAAATGAAACAGATGATTAAAACAATACTGAGGAAGTTGCCAGATGACAAAGGAATAATTGGGATTTGAAAATTCCCTTAGTTCCAACAGTTCTTCAAACCTCCCTAGCTACTAAAGAAACTCCCTTTGAGGTAACGATAGGCTGAAGCATACACATGCCAGAAGATCTGATGGGGAATCTGATGGGCTCTCAGATACAGGGGTAAATAATTATGCAAACATTATGTAAATTTCTGAATTAGGTACATTTGTAAGTAGCTACTAAATTAAAGAAATCCAAAAGTGGAGCAAAAGCTTGTTTTGACAAATTTCTGAGAGAGAATACCTGGGAGGGTGGAGATCTGGGAATGCAATTAGCCTATGCAAATCCTGAACATCGGCTGTGTCACGAATGCAATGGGCTGTAACCAAACTACAGGCAAGGTCAACTCTTTTGCAAATTAAAGTTACTGGAGAGAAGAAAGCAATAGATAAATTTTACCATTCAAGTCAGCTGAAGTTGTGCAAGCAAGGAAATTTTTCAGAACTGTGCAGACCCATCTCTGGTGTATTCCTGCAAAGATGGAACTGGGAAGACAGGTTGATTTTTTTGCCTCTTCCTTCTCAGTGGTTTTTAGAGAGCTGATTTTGTCTCCATAGCAGTTTTTGCAAAAACGGAGACTAAAATTTAGAATTACTGCAGTGATCACTATAAAAAGGAAAAGCAAAGAAGTTTTTAATTCATAACACTATTCTGACAGTGCACTCTTTAATTAAATTTATAGCATTAAAGGATTAAGTCCCATTATAAATGTAATTTACTGTAAGAGACCCGTGTTGACCCCAAGATATGAGCTGAGAACAAAAGAAGACCAAATCTTTGATCCAGAAAAATCAAAATATTCCAGAGAATTTCCTTTAAAATAACTTTATTGAAAATATTACTCATAGAAGGCAAGGAATTATTCAGAGTGATGTAACTGTCTGAAAAAAATACAGAAGTAATATAACCTTGTAAACATAATAAAGATAAGAGTTTGAAGAGTAAAATTCTCTTAATTTTCAAGATTTTAAGAAATATTAGAATCATAGAATCATAGAATTGTCTAGGTTGGAAGGGACCTCTAAGATCATCTAGTCCAACCATCAACCTAAGTCTGATAAAAAATGATCACTAAACCATGTCACTAAACACTATGTCAACCCGTCTTTTAAATACCTCCAGGAATAGTGCTCCACTTCCCTGGGCAGTCCATTCCAATGCTTAATAACCCTTTCAGTGTAAAAATTTTTCCTAATATCCAATCTGAACCTCCCCTGGCGCAACTTGAGGCCATTTCCTCTTGTCCTATCACCTCTGACTTGGGAGAAGAGACCTAACCCTGCCTCTCTACAACCTCCTTTCAGGTAGTTGTAGAGAATGATAAGATCTCCCCTCAGCCTCCTTTTCTCTAGGCTGAACAACCCCAGCTCCCTCAGCCTCTCCTCATAAGACTTATTCTCCAGACCCCTCACCAGCTTTGTTCCCCTTCTCTGGACCTGCTTCAGCACCTCAATGTCTTTTTTGTGGTAAGTGGCCCAAATTGCCCGTCCCCATTAATAAGTGTCTGGCCTTTTAGGGCTAACTGTCCTCAAGGTTTGGCTGTTGAGTTGGAATGATAGGAAGACCTTTTGCTGCAGCAGCTGGGAAACTCAGTCCGAGTTCAGTGCCAGTATACTTCTCCAGGGGAGAGCTCATCTCCTACTGTGTAATTGCGAACAAAAACCTGAGTTAATAGCTGTACTACATGAGGGTGAATTTAATTTATCACCATGTTTGTGGACAGCCCAGGGTTAACTCTTACACTAATTTACAGTTTTTATTGTTACCTAACTTCTATTGTTACCTAACTCTGATCTTGTTCTGTGATCAGCTCTCACTATAATTTCTTCTGCTGTTTCTTGCCTACAACCTGATCCTTGATTCCTCTTCTATGCAATCTTTTCAGTTTGGATTATAAGCAGAAGGGAAGCTTATCCTGAAGGATACAAATTAGAAGTTCCCAGAACTGAATGCATATGAGGGACTAGGAGACATTAATCACGTACTTCTGGAAGAAGACTATCTGTAGTACTGTCTGTGATTGAAGGAATTACAGGGCCACTTACAAAAACAGTTTGAAATGTTATGGTAACCTTTTCAAAGAGGCACTTGAACCTGTAAATATAATTTTGTGGATGAGTAAAACAGTATCTCCTGGAACAGCCCAATTTGCATTTGAAGTGACAGTGCCTACCTGTGGTCTGCAGAAAGACAAGGGCAAGAGGAAACTGAAGAATCTGCCATCATCACTTGTAATGTGCCCTGCAAAAACAAGTGCATTACTTCAATAGGAAGAGTAATATGTAATGGAAACAAACAATGGTTGCTGGTTAGTAAATTTTCTTAATTTTTTAAAGGTTGAACTCTGTCTTATGACCGTTCCAGTTTTCAACTAGTTTTCTAAAAACCTAACAAAAAGAAAAGAACAGCTTAAAATAGAAAAATGCTAGCCTAAATAGAAAAAGCTTAGCTCTATTGGAAAGAAAGAAAGAAAAAAGTACATTAGTCTTAAAGCAGTCCATTAACTGCAATAAGACAAGAAATCCTGGAAAGCCTGAAAAGTGGTACAAAACAGTGTTTATTTTGACTTGACAAGATTAAGTCATAAGCATAAGCATGAAATCTTGGCATTAGACTTTAGCCTAACTTAATAGAATTATACTGAGTAATAACATAGTATTGTGTAAGCAATTGACATCCTAACCATTCAATGAGTTAATATGAAATGCAGTCTTCTAAGCTAAAATGGTAGCTTTTTATAACAAGGTGACGTTGACTCCTACTTGCTGCACACCTTGTTTCCAACAGGTGGTCTGATCACTGTTGTAGTGATGCTGACGCTTCTCTGTATTATATAATTTTGATTCTTTTTAATAGAAAAATGAGCTATACTGATAGCTCATAATTTGACTTTTTCAAAACACATTTTACCTTTGATAACTCTGCCTGTGAATGTTTAGAGAGATGACTGTAACAGCAAACGAGCCAAAAAAAGAAATACTTTGAACTTTATTAAATGGGAGAACTACAGGGATTTGTCTCCATGAAATGTAAACTCCAACATTCAAAGTAGTCTTTTCTCTCTTTCTAGATTCTCCCTGTGTGGTTACAATTCTCATAAAAGTGTTGAAATGAGACAAGGACTTAGACTTTCCACTCATTGGGACACCAACACAAAGTCATCAGTAAGTAACCTCAATTTTTTCCTAGAAATCTCTCTTGTGCTTACATGCCCGGAGTTATCCATCACGCCGCCCAAAGCCCTGTTCAGAGTCACTGCTCCCCAAATGATCTCCTCCAAGTTCTTAGCACACTCTCATCTTTGACTGAAGATATACGGCCTTTTTGCCTATATTAGAGCAAATACTATTTGCTTATAACCCACTTACCAAGTGAGCTGTGTCCTTCCTTGAGAGGAATATTTGACCTGCTTTGAAATCTAGCTTCTGCAAAATGAGTTGCATTTAATCATGATGCCAACAAGCAGTACGAAACTGATGACACACTTTGTTTCCTAGGATCTTGTGCAGCTGGATATAAGTTCAATCAAAGTCAACAAGTCTTGAATAAAAAGGATGAGAAATTCTTCATTTAAATGAACTCTGCTTCATATTTAATTGGCTTTTTGAACTCCTGAGCCTCAAGAATAATGCTGTAAACCTGGGTGCACTTAGTATTATTACCACTCAAGAACTATACGTGTGTTCCTCACATAGTCCCTTTAGCTTTCCCAAAATTATAAAAATGGTTGTCAGTCAGCTACTGATCAAAGCATATAGAAATAAAAAATAAATTCATAAAATTTTGAAATGTTTAATTTCAGAGATAACCACATTTTTTTTTCAGATGAGGGAAGCCTTTGCAGAGTAATTTGTTTATTTAGTTAAGCTGGCACTGTTATGAAGGTACATTTGATGGGATATAACTACAGCAGTTCTCTGTCTTGAGACTGTGTATTTTAGCAATCCATGCACATCTCTCTCTGCCTGACAGTCTTGCAGTGTCTGCTTAGATGAAGTAGGTACTCACTGTTCTTTTTTCCTTTCTTCTTTTTGGCAGAGAGCTTCTTCTTGAAACCTCTATGTTCTTGTGGGGTTTTTTGTTGTTTTGGTTTTGGTTTATTTTGTTGTTTTGTTTTGTTCTTCTCTGTAATTCTTAAGGCCTGGAAACATGTTTTATCAATTGACAATAAGACTAAATAAATGGGTTTCTTCCTGTGATGTGGTAAGAAAGGACTAACCCAAGCTCAATATATTGGAGTGACATCTTTGTTCTTGGGTATCACAGGAGTGCAATGTATTTCTTTGTTACACAAGTAATCAGCAAGATAAGATGAATTTCACACAATATTGTTCCCCCATCCTGTGTTGGCTTGAGAAAAATTCCTGTTACTTTTCTTATTGCAGTGGTCAAAGGAAACATTTTGTATATGCAGTGATATAAAACAATCATGAAAGGAATCAACCCCCATTATTTTTCACAAAATCAAAAAGCAGAGGAAACTCTGAAATAACAGATGCCAGAAAGTAACTTGTCTGTGCAGTCTGCATTCATCTCTCTTTCTTGCATCCCCATGTAATTTGCACAGTCACATTTACACAGAATCTGCCTCATGCAGGGCCCAGAAAAGGTAGTGCTCACTAGCAAACAGTTGTTCACATTCCTGTTTCTTCCACATCGTTTCATGTGTTTTCTCAAGTCTTGGTTGCTGATTCCCATTGAAACCTGTATAAAATGAGTTCCTTGGCCCTTTGCTTAAGGCCAGAATGAGTATATTTAATTGTTTCACAGAATGAGTTTTTATTATATAAAATGATAAAACAATATGCAACATATTCTGTATTCAAACCATTAATTATTTCTAATTACCTTTGTTTGCACAGTAACTTTTTGCCTTAGTAGAACTGGGTGTCCAAACTGAGATAGGCTACATGTCAAATATTGATGATAGGTTCCATTTAACATGCTCTAGGGTACCTTGACTGAACTTCAGATGCTGTTCCAGAGTGGGAGCAAGTCTCGCATAGGTCGTATGTCCTGTCTACTAGCCCACTGTGGGCTTGAATACCTTATGGCACCTCAGATACAAACGTTTAAGCAAATGGTGTCAGTCACCTAGTCAATATTTTCACTTCAGTCTTAAAACTATTCAGTGTACCCTGATGTACTCTGAATATCTTGCTTTCAAAAATATTTTTGTACCAAACCTATATAATCATAGAATCATAGAATCATAGAATGGTCTGGGCCAGAATGGACCTCCAAAGGTCATCTAGTCCAGCCTCCCCGCATTCAGTAGGGGCACCCCCAACTAGACCAAGTTGCCCAGGGCCTTGTCGAGCCTCACCTTGAATATCTCCAGGGAAGGGGCCTCAACCACCTCCCTTGGCAACCTGTTCCAGTGTTCCACCACCCTCATAGTAAAGAAATTATTCCTAATATCCAATCTAAATAATACGCTAGAGAAGCTCTATCAATGAGTTAAATTCACTGCTGGACTCATGGAGATATGTCATGTCATCATGTGATACAATTTTTTGAAATTTCTGTATACTTTTTTGACCCATAGATGATTCCTTCTGTTCTTTCCAGTCTATGTGGGTGCAACTTCAGTATCTTCTCCATTACTACTTCCAACCTCTTTATCATCATATGATCAATTTTGCTTTCCATTTCTCACATTTTTTTCATCTTAGCCCTCGGCTCTTTGCCCCTCCTGTACTAGTTTCCTATAACTGACACATCATTCCTAATCCATCTCTGTCTCTACTGATTTCCATATTCTCAGTTCTCTTCCGACGTAAATCTCTTTACTCTCTCCTGATATTTCACCTGACCTTACCTCCAAATATCCTTTTTTCTCACTAACTCCTAGACTTAGACTAATTTCTTCTTTACTCTCTCCATTGTTCTTTAGATTTCCACGTCTTTTATTAAATCCTGTCCTCAGTTATTGCCAGTTCTGCTGTCATCTTTTCTCTTTGTTTTTCATCATCTCAAACTCTGTCCTGTTTCAATTACCATTGCTTTTATCTGCCCTAATTTCCAGTGTTTTCATTCAGTCTGTCTTAATCTCTTCCTGGTACATATGCTCTTTCCTCAAGAAACTTGAGATCGACTCACCTCTATAGAGCTATATGTTCTTCATCCAACTGCTCTCAGCATTTCAGCAATCTCTTTGTATTTTTATGCTGAGTACTGTCTCCAATTTTCAATTGGTTTATTTGGTGTCTGACCTGCATTTTGTTAGCTTGTTATTCAAATCAATAGCCTCTTCTTCCTCATATGCTGATGACAGAATGATGTGAATGCTGATGTGTAAACATGGTAGGAAGATAACTTTTAGTTGCTTTGTCTGCTGCTGGATTCCAGATCTTTAAGACCATGGCACAAAAAGCTGTACTTAAACAAAATGTGGAAACCCTCATAGTGTGAATGAACTCTTTCAAATGTATGAAGGAGATTAAGCAAACCTTTATTAAGCACAGGAAATTTGATTTATCAAGACTTTGTAAATTAGCCAGATTTGTGTAATTCTCCGTATATTTACAGTAACAGAAATTAACTCCCCTGCCAAGAGTCAAGCTCTTTTTATGAAGACAAGGAACTTGAGGACAGGAGATTCCTGCATAATATAACTTCTGTGCAGCGTACTTTGAGAACTAATGGGACTCCAGATTTCTGTAACAGCAATTTTACCAGAGTAACTCAGACTATTCTGCATAAAGCTAAAAATGTAACATTTTCTACACCTGAGACTTTATGCAATACAGGAAGCCTGATGCAGGATGCAGTTACCTTACACCATTCATAAAACAGAAGAATCTTTCAGATTCTCATTTGGACAGTATGGCCTGAAAATGTTTCAGTTATGACTTATTTCACATGCTATAGACACAATGGAAAACTTAAACTTGTTCACAGTTCAGATGGCAGAATATAAAGGAGAATTCTTAATCAATGGGAAGAGTTGTAGTGACTAGACCGATCAAAATTTTATTTGTATGCCCTGATCCAAAGTTCATTGACTTTGTTAAGAGTCTATTGACTTCTGTGCCCTTTAAAAGGGGTTTAAGTGCCTCTTTCTGAGAGATTACTACAGGATATTGAACTCCCTCATGGTAAACTGTTCGATCTTTCCTTGAACAGAGCATGGTTCTGTTTGATTTATAACATTTCAGCTGAAAATGAAAATCTCAAACACCTAAAATATAGCAGTATTATTTTAAAGTAAAAGCATTACTCAGATTAATTTATTAATGCAAAAGCTAAATTTTAATTTGTGCATGGGCATTTTGGAAGAACTTGGTCAATGTTAATCTGTCAATTTCAGCTAGATAAATTGTTTCTGAATTCCAGATTTTCACCTGGGAGCTTTTTAATGATTGTCATATTACACAGAAGAGCTCATTTCAAGATCGACCAATTAGTTTTCTATTAAACTATTATATTCAAGACTCTATAGACATGGCTCAGCTAGCTGAAATAAATTTGTATGCATAGGACTAAATATAAATTCTATATAAGCATTCTGTATAAATGAATTTGTATGTTGGCAAGCAGAAGATAAATATAATTGAGCTATTACGATCAGTTGCCACAGATCTCATTGGCCTTCTGACCTCAAGATACAGTTGAGTTAGGAGGCCCTAGTTACTGCCCCTCCTCTTCATCTATATCCCTACATCAACAAAATATATACATATAATCAAAGAGCTTCCGCACCGCTGACTGGATATGAAGTATTCTTTTTTTTGTTCTGTGTGATAGACTAAAAAACAAATCCACCATGAACAAACAGTTGAAACACTAAAAAAAGGGGGCCACAATCTATAAATATAGACATTTAATACCCATATAAAGGATTTTTGTAAATGAAATTCAAAACATTATTTCCTCTGACTTCTCCTTTTTATTTTTGTCTTTGCACTTTCAGTAGGCAAGTCAATGAAGAGCTAATCTTAATGACAGGGTAGGTAGCATGCACTTCAATAAACAATTTTTTTAGTTGATTAGATACCTGAGAGATAATACGGAGACATTCAGTAAGCACAAGTCTCATTCTTCTTATTATATTATTATAATTTTCTTATTTTATGATACATGATAGAATGATAATACTTGAAAGTACTGTAGCTCCCAAGAACCATTTACATATAAAAACAACTAAATTCTTCAGCCTTAATTGAAAATTGTTCAGCAGCCCAGAACTAGAAGATCCTTGAAACTAAATACACACGTCTAAATGCTTTCTTTACATTGTGTAATATAAAGGCAAAAATGGCATTTACATAGTTCTGATCTTATTTTGGCACGAATTGATGGACTATTGGGTATTGCGCTATATAGAATTTTTTCTGAACTGGTGTTGTCATCCTCGTGATGTTGGAAGACAGAAGTTGCTATAGCCTTTCAAAAACAACAAGCTGGGGGCTGTGTGTGAGAAGCACATGAACTGAGGGTAATGCACGAATTAGAGAGGCTTGAGTTGCTGAGGCACAAAGGGGCAAATGTGTAACAGCCAGCACACTTGAGAGTAATTCCTCCAAAATTCAGGGCTGACCTAAGGTCCTGCAGAGTGAGATTTCAACAAGAAGTGAACACATTCTGTTCACAAGCTCCAGTGTGCACTCATCCAGCACTACTGCTGACATACAGACATGGCGTGCTGGATGAGAAACTATTTTCTGCTGTTTGGCATACTAAGCTGGGCTCACCAGTTTAGGTATAACGCTCAGCTGATGATCTATGCTGCATCTTGTTCTTGAGAAACTTTGTCACATGTAACTCCTTGCAGAAATGACCACTTTTACATGACAATAGTAAAAGATTATTTTGAATGTGCAAAAAAATTGTTAAAAAATGTTTATTTTCCCTCAGCTAGAGGTAGTGAATCATTCTGAACTAGCACAATGTAACACTTGGTGTGCTTAGAAACCAGAGAAATAGGAAACTTCAGCAGCATCAAGGTAAATTAGCCTACAATTCCAAGCTAATCAGTCTTAAACATGAACTTTCTGAATGTAGAGGCTTAAATGAAAATTTCAATGTTAACCTTGCATGGATTTTGTTTTTTTAATATAGATAAAAGACCAAAACTTCTGAGGCTGCTATACAACACTGACAGTCTTTTTTACCTTTTTCCCCAGAGTCTTAATATATTCTAGCTATATCAAACTTTAGTATTTAAATTAAAATTTGAAAAGCAGCTAGGTTGCAAGTGTGAGTAAATAAGCTGTGCAGAAATTAATAAATGCTACTTATACAGGGTTCACCTACCTAAGCAAAAGTGCCAAAAAAACTAAGAGCCTGAAAATTTATGTATGTATTCAGGAATGTTTTCCCTCTAAAGCATAAATGATAATATTTTGCTAGCTCGTTTTAAAACTCATTTTTCACAACTAGCACCAGCTCCTATCTATGCACATGCAGAGGAATACACGCACTGAGTCTGACTATGTTAGACCATATGAACACTTCTGATAACTGTGCTGCTACTCATGTGCTTGTGAAAGTTTTTAAGTCCACACACACATTATAACCCTAATGTTACAGTCCTGGGTTTTGGCCCATTTGGTAGTAATTTGGCAATTTATATGCATTTCCATGTAGCTCAAAGGAGTTCACTGAGCAATAATTAATTTTCTCAATTACAGCTTGTGCAAAGCCTAGGTTTGACAGTTTCGGTTCCTAACTTTCTGACAATTATGTGTCCATGTTCCCATGTTTAAGAAGAGCAACAATGGTTCTACACAGGTAAAGACTTACAAGATGAAGAGGAAAAACTGAAGATAAAACCCCATGAAATATAGAAAGATATAAAGAAATGAGCTTCTGTGAAGAATTTAGTTCAACTGGGAGCCTCTTTTCATGCAGGGATTTTGTCTTTTTGCTAGAGGTCAAAAGATCTTCCATCAGGATTGATATTTTTGTCATTCTGTTATGGGTTTATTCTGTGACCATAGCCAATTCATTTGAATTGGCCTCACTGACATAATCTTCTCATCAGTGCAGTGGGGATAATGTAGCTATCTAGCAGAAATATTCTAAGTATTCATTAATTTATTGCACAATGCACAGAGACGAGAAATGACACCTGGATGCTAAATATTACCCACATTATGGTTAAACTCCATTTAATGGCAGCAGTAGACATCTGAGTACTATAATTGGAAGTACACTATTCTTTCCTTCCTCATTCAAGTCAAATGGCATAGTGAAGGTAAAAGTTCTTTCTCAAAGGGGTGTATTAGTTTTGCACACAGGGAAAGCAAGAAGTCCAACCTCCTCAGCTGTGATCTGATTGTGTTAGAAAGTTAATGTCAGACACGCTCTGGAAAAGGGCTGAAAACGACATGTAATTAACTGCTTGCAACTGGATTATGGAGGGCTGGGATAACTGAAACAGTTTAACCTAGGTGTATCACACCAGGATATATGTGCTCTCACATCATCCATGTGGATGGGGCTCTGAGAAACCTGATCTAGTTGAAGATGTCCCTACTCATTGCAGGGGGTGGTTGGTCTAGATGACCTCTAAATGCCCCTTCCAACCTAAACTATTCTGTGATTCTATTATATGATTTTTCTATAATAACAGCTAAATTCTAGTGGTAATAGCAGCTTAATAAATGGAAGATGTACTAAGAAATATTGGTTTTGACCTGTCTTTCCCAGCTTGGTCCCCAATAAAAATGGAATTTACAACATCAGCCATTTGTGGAGAGTTGAAAACGACTGTGTCTCGAAATGCCCCAAATGACCAAATTCTCTAATTGGTTTTTGAATTACAGTAGTCCTGAAATCTGATTGCAGTCTGTGCTACAGAGCAGCTAGTGGATAATGGGAGAAGAAAGCTCTGGAAAGACCAGTCAGCAGCTCATTCCACTGCTAAATTTCTTTTGCAAAAAATTGACTTTGTTCTCTTTACCTATCAAACTTTGAGTGTAAAGCCACAACTTATACACAAATTCAAACCAGCAAGTCTGGACCAGTTCCATCCAAGAGCACCGGGAATTGTCTGGAAAGGTCTCGAATAAATCCTGGACAATATTGGAGATAAACTGATACAAAATTTAAACCATAATGAATTAAATGGTGAGAATATAATTATTGATAGTCAACATGATTTACTGGAATATAAATCTTGTCAAGCAAATCTGATTTCACTGTCAGCCTTGATAAGATTATGGATTTGGTAAATAGAGCTGAAATTACATAAAGTATTTGACTTAATACCATATGATGTTCTAATGAAAGGATTGAATCACACAAGTAGATCATGAGTTGCCTAATGGACAGGTGAGTTATTACTGAATTTTCTTTTATATGGTGTTTCACAGAGATCCATATTGGGTATGGTTCTGTTCAACATTTTCATCAATGACTTGGTAATAAAGATAAATCACTGTTGATAAAATGGACTGGGAGGAAGGTACACAAACGATACCTGTGGAATGATTGAAAAAGCATAGCTGACTGAACTTAAAACAATGTCTCAGAGCAAAGTAGTAGCAAAAAGTACTAATTGTACTAGTAAATATGTAAACAGTAGCAGTGGGATAGTAAATACAGCTATGGGATATTAGTTTAGGTTTGTGTGATTAGTATTGCCATTTCATAAGATAAAGCTATAAATTTTTTTGGAGGGGTAAGGTAACCTTTTAGTTGAACGTATGATATATTTGAAAAGAAAATAATCCGCTAACAATAATGACTCTGAAATACAGTACTCAGTTTTGCTGTGCACCTTTAAAAACAGTTGAACAATTGGGCCAAGAAAAGCTGTGGACGCTGCATCTGCATTAATGTTTAGTTTGCATTAGGAGAGTAGTTTTAAAGTACATCTCTTGATTCTACTCTGTCACTGTGCTTTGGTTCACACCACAGGGCTGTCTCAGAGTGCATGGACAGGGCTATGTGTGGATGTAGGGGGAAGATGTGTGCTGGGAGTGCAGCAAGTGTGCCAGATGTTGATGGGCTTTCAGTCCACACATCCAGCCTAGAGCTTGCTCAGAATAAAACTCCCCCAGATACTTGTAGAGCAGATGTTGGACCCTTAAGCAACAGTTTATGTACAAATGGAATCCTATGATATGACATAATGCTAATGCACCCATAGTTAGAAATTACTCAAGGACTTTTATCCTCATTTTCCTCCCCCAAAACCAAAACACTGAAAAATCTCCCCCTAAAATGATCTATTCCCTCAAATTTCAAAGCTTTTATTTTCATACCAAAGCAAGAAAAAAAAAAAATCCATTGTCACAGGGCAGGAGTATCATTGATTGTGTTTAGTTGCTGGACTAAAATGAGGAATGGAATGTGGAAAGTTAAATTTTCTACCTGTAGAAATGAGAGCCTTTTTGGAAGACACACTTAGAGTTGTGCTTTAGCCATTTACAAATTCTTTGACTCAGTATTGGTAAAACTGATAAATTGGTATATATATATGATTCTAATGTTTCTGGATAAATGGGTGGTTTTCTTGTAAAAAAAATAAGAATGTTACTGTTGGAGTTGTTTTTGTGGGGATAAACACTATTTATGGCTAAGGAACTTCAAGGTTACACTTTTTGCTGGATATTGCTACCTTGCAACATGACTTTTTAACCACCAGAATTATTTGAAACTTCCTTATATGTGTAGTGTAACCTGTTTGAAAATATATAGTTAACTGAAATCCAGAGTCTGCTTTTGCTTTTTTTTTTTTTTTTTAATCTTTTGCCATTACAAGTACTGTAAAAATGTATTGTTTAAAAGGAATTCAATAGGTTTGATTCAGTTTTTCTTTGACTAGGATGTCTCATCACACTTGAATATAAGCTTACAGGATGCTAAAGCAGGGGAAAAACCCCCACATTTTCTAAAGCTATTTAATGTTCTGGACAGCAAGTGGTGCTGCTGCACATAGAATAAAGAATGGTTAAAAAACAAAGAGAAAGAAGAAAATCCATGTTGAGAAATTAGTATCTCTAGAATACCACTGAAATAGCAGTATGTAAACTCCTTGTATATCAAGCACTTAGAGGTATTAAGGAAACTCTGACTGCAAAAGCAAAAACAAATTAACATTTTTGTTTGAGTTACTTCAAAATTTTAAGGTATCCACAATTGACCTGTTTATTTTTAGTGTTTCTTATGTTAATCCACGGTATATGCAAAATCTTAGGCAGCAGCTGGGTGATCTCAGTTAAAATCACCAGCTTACAGATTCATTTTGACAGAAAACCTGCTTCAATGGTAAAATAATAATAGTAATAATAATAATAATAACTTAGCTATATTTTAGTAATAATAGTTCAGACTATTACCTGTACTTAACTACTTTTAATATTGGTGGTTTTTTTCTGGTACTTGCATAAATGATCAATTAATATCTGAAACAGCTTTGTCTCTCTTTATTGTATGCTCACTTCTTATAGTCAGAGAACATTGGATCAAGAGTTAAATATGTGTGTATATACACTGAGTTACCCAAGGGAACTGCTTCAGTGGCAACAAAAACATTTTCATACAAAAATATATCCTATTAATCATCCATGATATTTTGGTGTCTTGCTGTTCCATACATTACATAGTAAGATACTAAGTTCCTACCTGTAAGAGTTACTATTTGTCTGTTATTTTATATACACACAACTAAAACAAAACAACACTTTTTTTTGATTATACTGCCTGGCCAAATAATGAACCACATGACGTCATTCCCAAATGTCTAAAAAAGGTATTTCTGCACATTCGCATGTAATTTGGTTTATGTTATTTCCACACAGTAAGTTTTGGGGTTTTTTTAGTCTACCTCTTTTTTTAGATCTACCAAAAATGACAAATTATCTGGGGGATGGTACATGGAGCATAGACAAAAGCTGCGCCCCTTACATTTTAGTTAACTCTTCAGATGCATGTTGTCTCCTGTGTAAGGCCATCATAATCAATTTTTTACCTCTGAAAGTTTGTACAGATGGAGTCCTTTCAAAAACAATGCTGCAAGAAATGTGAATAAGATTTCAATTTTTTATGGAGACTTGATTCAGAAGCATCAGGCACTGAAAGTTCAAATGGAAAATGCAACAGGGGAGATTACATCCTAAAGATGCAGGAATCTTCCTGTTTTCTTTTACATTGGACTGGGCACTAGTTATCTGACCAGCAGCTAGGAGAAGCTGTACGATACCAGTTTCCAAGCCAGAGATCATAACCCTTATGTAAATCTGAAACTTATAAATAGAAATGGAAAAACGATTATTGTCTTTGAACTATGCCCAGAGATGCATAGAAAACTTTAACACTGATCTCATAAGAGCAGAAAAGATTAGGAATCCCTTCTGTAAAGCCTAATAATTAGCCTCTAGATCTGTCCCTCTCCACTATTTCTTTGTATAGCAAAACAGTTTCTTAACAGGAAGTTGTGCATTTTCCTTGTGTGATATAGAGCAGGGAGAGAAGAAGCTGTCCTTATTGAATACTCCCTAAACTTCAGGTTTTGGGACATTTTCCTGAGGATGTACTCACATATTCTGCCTGACTGGCCACATTATAGGACTCTCCTGTCTTATTGTTCTACCAGAGTCTGAAAAAGGGATGTATCCCCACCTGCTCTGCAGTTATTGCTTTTGTTCCACCCTTCCTCAGTTTCCCCTTTAGAATTGCTTTTGTGACTGTATGCTAGTCTAGCAGGGCAAGAGGCCAAAGTGAATCCTTCAGGTTAAGTCCTTTATCTGTTGTTATTCATCCAATAATAACACAGATCCTTGTCTTTTCTTGGATGAAACCCTCTTGGATTACTGTAAGAGGGACTGGCTAAAAGAGACAAATACATTAAAGAAAGAAAGCATCAACAGATCAGACCTGAGAGAAAAAATACAAAACTCTATAGAGTTACTGTATTACAGATGGATTTGGCTTATTGTCAATATTCTTTCATTTCTAGATTATTTTCTTTAATATATTTTCAGAGAAGAAGGATGAAATATCTCACTTTGTCAAGATCCAAGGGTTTTAACAGAAAATATCTCCAAGGCATGTTTAGGTATGTTGCTCGAATGAGCAGATAATCAAATGGGAGAAACATCTCACAACCAAAATGTAAACAGAAATGACCAAAGTTGACTGCTGAGTCTTTTCATGAATAAATTACAGTCAAAGTAAATTTTTTACTGAGAAAGCAGTCCCTAATCAGTTTTCACCATACTAGCTTGTGCCACTTTTTATTTGCTGAGTTCTGCTTGTCTGCCTTTTGAATTTGGACTGTTAACCTTCTCACTAACAAATAAATAATGAAATTGGTAATAAATAGTGGGATTACCCCCTCTTTAGTTTTTTGTTCTTATTGAATTTTTGTCATCATATGAATATGGCTTTTCCAAGCACTTTTTTGGGGAGTAAGAAAAACAATTGTTCTAGGTAAATAATGTTAGTGGTCATCTGCCTCTCTTTCTAATGTATTGCTAACATGTTGCAAGGTACAATACCTCACAAAACTCTGTCCTGAGGCAGAAAGTGCCTCATTCCAGTTATTTTGACCCTCTAAGGCTAAGGTAGACTCTAGCTATAATTTACCACAGAAAATGCCAAGGAGCAACAGTAGCTCAAGATAGTTTTGGCCAATGTTTATGTATTAGAAGCTTCTGTTTTTCCACCAACTCACTCCCAAAGTGCAAGAAGGCACCAATCCCTCTGGAATGAAGCAGCAGGAAACACGCATGAGTCCTTCAGGCGCTTCCTTCAGGTGGGTTGATCATTCCTCTGTTGCTAGGGGAGAAATAGCACACAATGGTCAGGATAAAAACAGAAAACAGTTTCAGTCTCAGGGCGAAACTCATTTAAACTTAAGTGTACTAAGGAGTAGGAACCACTAACACAGTAGGTAAGAGGAAGCAGCACAAAAACCCCTGAGCATCACAGTGAAAGGCTTCAGATGAACGCTATGATTCATATGGCTGCCCAATGGATGGTCCCATAATTCAGACTGTGACACCCCTGAGAATCTTAAACGGTTTATCCTTTCCCCCTTTGAAAGGAATATATATTGCACTCATGACCCAGACTTAGGTCAAAGAACCTCATTTGGTTCTTCCCTTTTCATCTACTTTCCTCCACTGCCCCTCTTACCCAAATATATATATGGATACCTTTATGTTTTGACTATTCCTGCCACTAGCTACAGACCAGACTGGGTAGATTTATCTAACCTTATTTAAATCATGTTTGGAAGAGACAGAGTATTGAATAAAGGCATAATTGTCATTGCAAAATCAACAAATAGTCATAGTGATAGATTGCAGTAGCTTCCAGGATTAGGAGAAAGCTAAAATACAATTTAAATTTAATTCTTTAAGCTCATCCCTCAAAGGGAAAAGAGAGAAAGTGTGATAAAGCACTAATATTACCCTAACAGGCATAAGATTTCTTAATTAAAAGGGAAAGAAAATGGGGTGAAAATGGGAGAGACTGAAAGAAACTGAACCAGACTGCCACATGAAAAAGGGTAAAATAATATATTTAATTGTTGTTGCTTATTGAAAGACTGCTATACATAACTATGCCGTGTCTCTGTTGTGAAGATACCTGTCCTACTGACCTATAGGATTAATGCTTCTGTAACCTCTCTACTCTTATTTTTTTGAGTGTTGTAGTTCTTAACAGCATAGAAATTATGAGAAGAATGATGTTGTCTTCTCAGAAAGTATTGCATTGTGAGTGACTAACATGTTCTGATCTAAAGTAGCCACAAGTTACATCCCTTAGTGCAGTGTGTTTTAAGAATCATGTATATCTTGACCACAGATGCACCATTCACTATAGCTGGATCCCAGAAAATCTGAAGATGAAAGTGGGCACTTGATCACCTGAGCACCTGCACTATACAGACTATAGAATTTCACTCAAAAGTTCAGGAACCGGATTCATTATTTCTGGTGTAGCTACTGTGGACCATATCATTTGCTCTGAAGATCTGAAGGAGTGAAGAACTTAGTGAACCTTTTCATAAAGTATTCTGTGGTGAAGGTACCTCCACTGCTTAGCATTTGCTGCTTCATTTCAAAATTAAAATAGAATCATTCTTTAATGGCAAATTTAAACATGTCTTTGAGAAGATGCTGAGGACTCTGAGGGCCAGTCTGACAGCTGAAGGACAGACCTTCTCAATAAATGGTGAAGAAGTGTTATAGATCAGTTCTAACCACTATTATTTCTGTCTGACCTTATTTTGTGTTGTGCCCCATCTTTCTTCTGAGTCTTTAGATGTCACAGGAGTTTACATAATTACAGGTATTTCTCATATTACATTTTTGTATTGTAGTAGGACCTTGATGGTTCAGCTAGCTCATGACTCAGTATGATAGGTGCTAGGCAAACATATAGTGTTATAAATATTGAAATCTATGTCAAAGGTCCCTGAGAGGTCTGCTTTGAGAGACAAAAAAATTTATTATTTCAGAAATATGGCTTTCATGAATTATTTTGAATTGGTCATTACAATTGAGCCACTACAGTAGTGCACCACTTTCTAAACTAACAATGGATTATAATGAAAGGAGTTCCTATAAGGTCATCTGTTATATGAAGTCCTAAATATCAAAGACTTTGAAAAATATTGTAGGTGCACAGTTCTGTGTAACAAATTCCAGCTGTCTTGTTTTATATACCTGTCTAAAGCAATTACTTGGTGTAAAAGGTCATCAGCAAAACAAACCTTTGCTTTTGATTTTTGTCATGTTTGCTTTAGCTTTTGTGTATAAACATGAGAGTTGAGAGGGAAAACCATATTTAACCTCTCTGACTTTCAGATTCAATCTGATTTATAAAACTTAAGGTGGATTATTTTCCTTCTGCAACTGGAATTAAACTTGAACAGCAATCATTTAAATTCAGAGAAATCTTAAGGTCTTAATTCCAGGTATCATGTGTCCTGAGATGCAGAGATGCTTCTATTAAGGCTCTTTGGTTATATGCATATTCATATATGCATATATACATATGCAATACAGTATTTGTGCACAAGCTCACAGACCTTTATAAAGAGTAAACTTTCTTTCAGCTCACACTAAATGAGCACAAAGATCAGTACATTTCCCTGAACTAGAAATACTTTAAAAGTAATCAAGTGGGGGTTCCAGGTTCAACTTTTGCATTAGTCAGGGCTTGCAGCGTTTTGGTAGTGGGTAGTGGCAGGGTGCCCAGGAAGGAGGACAGCGTGACACACCCTTTGTCAGTTGCAGCCAAGTCCAGCCAGCTCTGACACCAGAGCAAATGCCCCAGCGCACAGCAAATCTATGAGGGGAGCACCCACAGCACAGCCCCAAGGCCACGTGGCACATGGCTGGAACCACACTGCTGCACTCACTTGCCCAGCTTTTCCTCTGGACCACGAAATCTCCTCAGTGAGACAGAGAAATTGTGTAGCTCATAATATTACATTATGTCCATGATTACAATGTTTTGGAATTGAGTCCGTTCAGTCTCTGCTCTATCATCTTGATCTTTAATTGCAACAGCATCAGATGCTGAGCCTTGATTCAGTGGTCTCAATATAGGTAGCCAATGCCATTTAATGCCATTGTAGTATCCATGTTACCATCAACTGCCACTTCAGTATCTGCCACAGTTATCCTCAGAGCCTGCACAGTATGGTTCTGCTTCTGTGAATACATCAAGTCCTGGTATCTGTGGTGTCTAAGCATGAACAAGTTGTCAAAACTTCTGTTACAGTCATTGAAAATTCAATCGAGGCAGCCAGGAGAGTCTGGAGAGCTCTTCAATTTACCCTGAAGTAGATGCAGAGTGCTTGATCCAGTTTCACAATACAGGCTACTGGCACTATTCTGCGATACAACAGGACATAGATACTCACAGATAGGCTGGCAGTTATGATTAAGAGCACAAGAATCCTGTAGCCATATAGACCACCAATGAGAAGCCAGGCAGTATATGGCACTGGAGGAGTCTTTTTATGAAACTGCATCAGCTAAACTTCTTCTAACTAACTGAACTCTCTGAAACTAACAGCATTTTTTTTTCAGATGCTGTTGGCTTCTAGCAGCTATAAGAGCTAATTGTTTATAACTTGTACCAAGGAACGGTATGCAGAGAGTCTCTTGCTTATAGTTATTGCTATAAAAACGGAGGTCAGCTGACTTTGTTATATGCCCCATTGAAAGGTGGGAAATAGAAAAGCGTAGAGGGGTCACACCTGCAGGGAGGAGTAGACAAGACAGATGACCCAAAACTCACCAACAGTGACATCCTGTCTGCCTCATGCTCAGTATAAGCTAAGGGATCAAAGGGTCAGCCCCCTTTCTTCAATGGCTGGCATCCAAGGAGGACTCTGTTCATGCCAAACTGTGTGTTCCTGAATCTAGATCCAGAATCCACTCCCGTCTGTCACAGTTTGGGACTTCCCCAGTGCCTGCCAGTGGCATGATTGTCATCCTGGGACCTCAAAACAGTTTTGTATATATAGTATAAATGTCATTCTTTTCTTTTTTGATATTATTATATCCTCTTTTTATTATATTATGATTAATATTGCATTAGTTTAGTTTCTTTTAACCTCATAAGTCTTCTTCTCTCTTATTCTTATCTCCCTGAAGGGAGATGCTATTCTTTCTCTGAAGGGGAGAGAAGTAAAAGAGAGCATCTGTCATTTAATACAGTGGCCAGACCAGCCCAAACCATGCACTCATAAGCAGTCATCTATATGTTAACACCTGTATTTAGGTGTTTGAATCTAAAGTAAGATGATAAATGTAATAATGTGTCTGCTACTGTAATTTACTATACTTTTATATTTCATATGAATTAACAAACACATCAAGAGTACGTTCATTGTTGATTATATCTTTTTAACTTTTCATAAAATGTATTTGGATTTCTCTAAAAATTAAGTTTATGCAGTTAAAGTTGTGATTAACCCTGAATTTAGCAAATTATTGCAAATAAATGTTATTCAGGTCAGTATTAGAATACATTGAAAAACCTCACAGACAAATGTAACATGTAAAGAAATAATTTTTCTTTAGAGTAAATTCTGTATTTTGACTATACTGTTCTGTTTTCTATATTGTTATTAATTTTTGCATTTCTTAAAAAGAAAGCCTGCCTATGTCCATTTAATTGAACAGAGACCGCTGCTTCCTGTACTCTGGGGCTAGGGCTGGAGTGCAATTGGAAGAGATCAAGCTTTTAGTATCTTGGAACCTTGGAATTATCCATTTCTTGGTGCCAGTATCTTAACTGTTTAACCCTATGCATCTGGATCAGCTGTGTTTGATTCTGATTATGCCTCTCAAATTAAAATTTAACACTGAAATGTCTCTTTTAGAAAGGTAAATATCTGTAGATGAAAGGTTATCACACATGTAGATCAGCAAAGATCACACGTTGCTGCTGCGCTTCCCTACTTGCCCAGAACTTGATACAGCTTTCTGGGTACTAGTACATTGTAAAGTTAAAGTTCATTAAAAAACACACACACAAATGATGAAACAAGAATGCTTTGTTTACAGATACACACAATGCAGGAATAACATTAGCACCACCATTAACATCAGCAAGAAAGAGAAGACATGGGAATTTTGAAACCTATGTACATGTGCTTACTCCATAGCTTTACATAAAGTCAAGTTCTCTACCTGATTTTTTTTCCTCATTTCCAAGGAGACAGAGTGAAAGGAGGTGACAGACTACTCTGTAAACCTCATCTCCTGGTTTCCTACCCTGCCACAGTCAACTCTATGATTTGTGCTTGTGGTGCACTATCATAACTTTTTTCTAAGTCTCTAAAATAATAATAGAAAAAAAAAATCACAGTGTTGTGCAGCCATTGACAAGTATGCCTGCTTTCCAGCTCCAGTCCTTTTTTTATTCCTGCCCTTACTACAGAAAATCATATCAGGCAATTGGCCTGACACAGCACTATTGGGGAGGGCACAAAGTGAGGAGGAGAAGCAGCTGCACAGCACCTCAGACACATCAAGGCTGTCCTTGAATAAGATGCAAACAAGTTTGGTCTATGCCCACAACATTCATAAATATCAGATCAAGAGTGTTGAACATCATGGTGTACAGAAAAGCTAATTTATATTTTTTTCTTCCTTGGAGGCCTGTAGCTGTGGATAGATTTTGTGTAAGGCAGACTAGTTTTACAGATGATTGTATTCAGAGAACAGCACCAATAACACCTCTAAAAACTCTCTGAAGCATTTCTATAATAGCTTTACTTTGTAATATGTGGAATCTTTTCTACAGAGTATGCAGTTCTGCAGTATAAAGATTTTATTGCTGCGGGTTTGGTATGAACTGCACAGCTCGCAGCTTCAGTATTCATGCTGAATTTACTGACCTCTCTATGTATACAGCCTAGGAAATGCTTGGGGTTGAAAGAAGCCTTAAAAAACAAATGCTATGAAATTTACTTGATCATATAAATCACAAGGATAGCAAGTAAAGCAAAAGAAATGCTGAAAATTTGCCTTTTTGCAGGGGTCTGACCAGCACAGAACTTCTTCATGACAAATAGCTTGGAATAAAGGGTTTAGTTCTATTGTTTCAAAGAAGAAAAAAGCAAACAAAAAATAATCAAAGGGAGGTTTTTCAGCAGAGATGAAGTAGACAGCTATCTTTATGATGTATCCCATGCATCTGGCAACTGTATATAAATCTCTCTATATATGTACTTTTTAGACAATTAGGGTAAATATTTATCTCATACTTCCAGTCATATTTGTTTATACATACATTTTTTATACGTGCAGGTGTAGGAGACATGGAGTTTTCACATATAGCATACTACTTACTTATATCCATGCCCTTCTGGGTAGCATCTGGAGGCTGGCAAGGTTTTGGTCTTCATCTGATAACTTCCACTTTCGAAATGTTAGTACACAAGCCTATCCTGTATTCACAAAGAGGGTTATCTGCACAGAGTTAAGAAATAAGTCACACCAGCTTCTTATGTGTAAGCAGCTGGGTAGATCTCTTACCTACACAACCATCAGACTATGAAACTTTCCACGCAAATGCTCTTACAACACAAGCAGCTGACCAACGATATCAAAGAAGCAGACTGAAAGTGAAGGAAACTTGTAGTGGGGCATTGAAAATGGCAACCAAATTGAAACATGTATCTCCATTGACAAGAATTTGAAGTTAAGCAGCTAGTTCACATATACATGTGTTTGCATTTTCACCTTAAAATACAAGTTAGGTTTCTTAATCTAGATGTGAGATTCTATTCTAAGGGCATTCAGTAACATCACTGCTGGGACTCAGGGGTTCCATTACATCCTGAAATTAACAGAGTCTTTCTAGTGGGATGCTCAGTGTTCATACACTTGAGATAATGATTAACCACTGCATTGCTCCAACACTCTCAACAGCTATTTGTGGCATTGGACAGAATATCCCCTTTTTATGTAATGTTGAAGGACATGCAGAAACAAACACCAAAGACACATAGAACTGCTTCTTGTACTTACATATGCCAGTAACAAGAAGAAGAACAATCATTAAAAATGTTGACTCATTGATGTCTAGCATAAAACTGTGAGTAATAGCTGGGGCTGTATTTTACACAGAAAAGCTACTCAAAGCTTATGCTGTACTGCATTGTAAAACCAGTGCTTTAAAATCTAATTGTGAACTTAGTAAGGTTGGAATGCTGATGACAGAAATACTGCCAATACTCACTGAGACTGCAGACTTTCTAAGTTTAGTAAGTTTAGTCTATACTTTTACTCCCTGTGGAAAGTGGAATACACTGTGTTTTTTATTGTTTTTACTTTATTCCATAGTACCTATTCCATAGGTGTGAAATAGACAGCAATGGAGCAGAACACAGGAACTTCTGGCATTCCTCTTCTCTGCTCCTCAGTGATTTACCTTAACAATGGAAAATGGCTGACAGTACATCTTGACTGTTGTCAATATTATAATATGATAATGTGATGATAATTATAATATGATAATGTGTAGTATGTAATATGATAATGAATATTATAATATGATAATGTGTAACTCCACAAAAAAGGACAAAAACACTTATATTGGAATATAGAATCGGACTCACATCAGTTCTTCTTGCAGATTCTTAACATTTAAAACATGAAACTGTATTCAAGGAATATTTAGGGAAGTTTAATTTCAGATTTTAATTTATAAAATTTTCCACATTATTTCTGTATGAATATATCTCAAAGGAGATTTTGCATTTTTCTCACCCTATGTTTAGCCTTTGTCCTATTTTATTTCATACTGTGCAGATATTAAATACAGAATTAACATTATCTCATGGACTTCTCTACTGTATTCTGTCTATGGAATTTCACAGCTTCATAGCCATTTACTAAAGTCACTTTCACAGTGAGCATGGAGGTAGAATGAATGAAGAATAAAGACTCAAAAATATTAACACTAAAGCTTTTCACTAAGTTTAAATGTCCAGTTTCTGATTTTTTCGCTACTTCATGGTACTTTCCCTTCCCAAAGTACAGCAGTACCAGATGACAATTGTAACAGCTAAGCATTCAGTATGTCTGCCAATTTGATCCTCATTTCTCAGTGTTCTTCAGAACATGAGAAATATACAGTTAGTGTGCACCTGAGAAAATGTTCACTTACGTTACTTGCCCTACATCACGGAGACAGACCTGAACTGAATTCACCAGAGTGCTGTTCATCTGCATTATCTGGACAAAGATCCTTTTCCCTTCTGCAATGTCCTAACTCATTCACTGCACAAAATCCAACTTCTGCAGAGGTTCAGACAAAAATCCTAATTTACTTCACAGTCCTGTCTTGATTTTGTAGCAACTACTTTGTGTGTGAAAAAGGCACAATCTCTGTAAAATTACCATGTCGTAAGGTAATTAAATGCTGAGTCTGAATGCATATACAAAGGATGCTAAATTAGATTGTCACCCTTTGTTACGAGTATGTATGGATTCAAACTGCAGTCTGTGCTTTCCTCTTCATTGTTTGGATACCATCAAGTATCGTTACATGGAAAATTACAATCTGTATTGTTAAACTTTGGCCAAATTACAATAAACTGCAATGGGTCATGTTAAATTAAAAGTGAAAGGATGACAACCACCACCTGGAATACTAGAGGTGCTCCAAAAACACAAAATAAAATTATTTTTTCCCAACAATTTGTCTCCCTCAAATAAAATCTGACCCTGTAAATCTACTAATTTCTAGTTTACGTTTGGGAAGATGTTTTGTCATACTACCTTCAGAAACCACTATTCACTTTTCGTTCTGATGTTGTCCTCTCTGCTCCTTTTCTAAGGTGCTCCATCTCAAATTAAACAAGATGAAAGATTAAATAGCTGTAATTTTTGTCCTTGAGATATATGTGTATGCACATATTTATTTAATTGAAATACAAATTCATTGAGATATATAAATATGTAAGCACATTAAAGAATATACCTAAGTTCAAATCCATCCAGAAAGATCAGTATAGTTATCATTCATTTTACTGCTAAATATTTATAATGATACTGCAGGGGCATCTGCATTTGATTAGTCCACAATTAATGACTTTGTTTTTGTACCTCTTGCCTAGCCAGATCCATTGTGTTCTTTCTGTTTGCTTGCTTGTTTGTTTTATCTTATTTATAGTTTAGACTTTAGAATTTCCCTAGAAACAATCTACAAAACATTTTTTTACTTTTTACAAAGGGATGCATATGCATGTATACGTGTACTTTTATCATTTTAAAAGAGTGAGAGAAAGAAATGCTAACTCTTTGTGAAGGAGCTCAGCATACATGTACCTTTATAAGATTGAATGCTTTGAATTCCCTGTTGTATACTTTTTTCTTCTTTCTGTAACTGAGAATCTATAAATAAATTCTGCCTACTTAATCAAAACACTTTTTCTACAATAGTATATAAAATACAGTTAATTAATTGAAAGAAAGTTTCTAATATCAGCAAGAACAAAATCAAATTGCCATCATTGTAGAATGTAGATAGCATAGGCTAAGGAATAATTGGCCATTAAAACCATATAGTTTCATTGGGAGGTGGTAATAGACTATTTCTCGTTTTTAGTGTCTGAGAGTTTGTTTAATAGCAAGAGTTCCTGAGGTAGAAACATATATATTTAAGAACAGAGTATTATTTGGTGTATCCAGGTGCTTGTTCACCACTGATCATTGTCTCTTTGCTATTGCCGTGTGCCTTGTTCAAGCTGGTTCCTTCCAGCCTCACAGAAATGCATTCTGTTAGGCTTGTCTCACAATTCCTTGCTGTTGTCAGCTGTAGGAAAATAGGCTTGACTTCTGCATTTTCCTGGGGCTTACATGATATACAGCCCCAGTCTTCTCATCAAAAGAACAGACCTTGCTCTTTGCTGCAATCTAAAGGTATGGAGTTTTTTTGTTTCACAAGATTTCTGTATTTCCATTAAGCTATTCTCACCCATCGGTCCATGGATATCTCTTTTGATCTCAAATCTCTGAATTAGTAAGAGGGCACAGAGATAGTAAATTTGGGGTCAATTCTTCTTTAGCCAAGTGAATAATGAGGTGCTTTTGCAGAGAGTACACTATGCTTAAGGGGAAGCTCCTGTTTTTATAGATTATTTTCTAGGAAAATAAGTTATAGTCATGAGAAAAAAAAAAACCCAACATATTAATATCTTCCACTGCAGTTCTGCCCTGCAGATATCCGCTGGAGACCAACAAAATCTTGTATATTGCTCTATTAACTCATTTTATAGGAAGATCCACTGTGGCACTAAGGAAAGATTTATTCTTCAAAAAGAAAGAAGAATCTTAAAAAAGCTGGAGTTTAGTGAGGCACAGACATTGTACATTGCATTGCTCTACTCTCTAGTATAAACAACAAATGTACAAACATATTGGTAATTTGTGGTTACACTGATCATAGGAAGCAAAGTTATTACTTAGGTCAATAAATTAATCTGTAAACAAGTAACAGGCAGAGAAACAGATGAGCCAGCATTTATTCAGTGCATTATTAAGTGTTTAATATGCTTTGATGGAACTTCAAGGGAGTTCTGTTGAAAGGCAGGTTTATTTTCTGTTTTTAGTTAAGAGTTCCAAGTTTGAATCTATTGACCTTTTACCACTTTTGTATTTTTGGTGAATTTAGTAAAAGCCTATGTACTTCAAATCACTCCTGGGATGGTCAGAAATAAAGAAAAATTTTGCACAGGTTCTAGATTTTAAATTTTGTTTGATGGGTCTTTTTTCACTGCACTGCAATAGGCAGCATGTTCTGTAATAGTCACTATACTCTGCTGAACAAGTAAGTTTTTAGAATAGTGGTGGTAGTGTTTTCCGGAGATGCAACAGTAGCAAACTGTGAGTAGAAGTGTTCTGAAGGTAATAGGAGAACTCTTTAACTCATCAGAGTCATTGCTAAGCATTACTACACTGTTATTCCTTTAAATTGAGTTATGTCTGTCTTGGCAAAAGTAGCAGAGAAATACTAGATCCTTCTCTTTGTGTTAGTAGTGCACTCTCAGTGTCTCTGCCTTTGTCTGTCTCACTGCCTCTCCTTCTCCCCTTCCTCCCTCCAAATATACCTCCCTCTCTTTAATGTATCTCTTTGAAATGCTGCACCTGCTGTAGAGGGAAGCCCAGAACATCTACAGAAAGTAACTTTGGCGGAAAATAAATTTTGTGTTGTGTAAGAGGAGCTTTTGGTGTATTTGAGTGCATATAAAGACAACAGAAATAAAATTTTCAACCC